>JAVSCE010014158.1:0-40152 GCA_032199065.1 Smutsia gigantea
AAAAATTATATTCCAATGTAATGAAAGAAATTGTATTAATATTGTTTAATGTATTTAAAAATTATGTGATAATAGGTTTCCTGGAAAGAGAACAGTCCCATAGATACCAAAAACTGCATTTGAGGAAATCCATCCCTTAATTTTCTTTTTTTTAGGCTCTGCAAAAATATTTTATTGGGTATTTATGAGAAAAGGGCTTCATGTTCAAAAACAAGTTTGGCAATATACAGTGGAGGGTACAGAGGGTGTATCTTGATCCCTCAGTTTCATCTGGGGCCTGCCTTTCCTGGTCCCTTGGCCAACTGTGTAACCCTTGCTGGACTAATCATAGTACTGCTGGCATCAGTGATCATTTCAATGGCAAGCACAAGACCCACATGTGTCTAGTTAAAGCCCTTCTATGCAGGCACATACAGATTTACCAATCAGAGAATGCAAATCTACATATGTCAGTAGTCCTTTTTATACTTCACAGAGAAATTCCCTTGTAAATTGAAGCGAACGTACAAAAATAAACAGAAGAAGAAATAAGAAAATGATAGCCCTTGATGATGTAAAATTTGCTCTTCAATCCAGACATCCTGCAGACATTTTGTCCTATGAACTAATTGATAAAACACATTCTTTCTTTAGAAAATCTGAGTAAGGATTGTATTATTTAAAAATTTTTTTAAGGCTCTGTATATTAGAACTTCTCTGTCATGTAACATTACAGAGAGTTTTTGAGGTTAATTTGCATCACAAATCACCAAGAAGGCTAGCCAAATTTATTCAATTGTGGAACTTCTTTTTCTTTTTCTGAGGAGAATGCCTGCTAGAGAACACTACCTCATACGTAAAACAGGCAAACTTACTCTCTATGTCTGTTTCTCTTTACACTTGCCTTTCTACTCCTTTGCTCAGAATAAGCCAGTCTCATTTACAATCTATGCATGTCTATATTGTTGCATTCTGAAACTATATCTTTGTTGAAGACATGGTGAAGAAAATAAATCTAAATGTCAATTTTGCAAGCACTTGTCTTAGTGACCTTCTTGCCTCACTGATTTTTACTTAGCATAGGGCAGGGTTTCAGTTTCCCAGCAATGAGATAGTATAAATCTATTACTTTGCACCTTAAAAAGAAAAAAAATTCTTCTAAATATAATCATGGATATCCATTTTAAAGCATTAGCTGACATTATATTGAAAATCAGAAAAGATGGCAAAGATGAATGATATTACTCATTTTGGAAAATATTAATAGGAAGATTTGATCTAAAGCAATATTTCAATAGTCATGAAAAATGTATTAAAAACAGTGTAATTTTCATTTTGGGTATATGATATGCCCTGTTATTCTAAAATAATGCCTGGAAATAACTGATAAATAATGAGTGTGTCAACAATTGAACAGGTTTAAGGTAAACAGAAGATAGTAGAAGTAGTGTATGTTTACAATTATAAAATTTTTAAATGTTTTTAGTTAACATAGCAACAAAACCAGAACTATACATGAATGAATTAATAATATGTGAGATACATTTAAAGATAAAAATCTTTATTAGGATTGAAGAAAAAGGTATGATTTGGAAAGAAATATATTACTCAGCATGATTACATATACATATGTGCATACATATTCTTATAAATTATATGTATCTTATAATTAATTGCAATTCCAAAATAAACTTCAATGTATTATTATTATTAATTTGAAACTTGGCCACGTGATTCTGAAGCTCACCTTCATGGGAATAAATGGGTGAAAATAGATAACATTTTACAAATGAAAAGTGATGTTTCCCTTTCTGGTATTAAGCTACATAGTAAACTATAATATTTAAATATGTAATTCTGACATAGAACAAACAAACTGATTGGAAAAGAGAAGAGCTGATGAAAACGCAGTTGTTTGTTATTCTAAAAACATTAAGATATGATAAAGATAGCATAAAGCAGTGATGAAGAAGAAATGGACTAGACAAGAATCGTCAGAGGTTGGTTCCTCCTGAAATGGATGCCGGAACAGTGTTTGGGGTGAAAGAAGTTTATTACAGATCTGTGTCTGTGAAGGGAAGGAGGAGGAAACAGGACAGGACAGGGAGAAGTCAAACTGTGATGGAGACGTGACCATACTCAGCTATCCCAGCAGAAAGCTCTGGAGTGACTGAGTGACAACTACCCATGGTTTATTTACTAAGTTGGGCAGAAATGGCCAGGCCTTTATACCAGACATGGGTCACTTAGGAAAGAGGGGTCCATTGGTTAAGGCAGCTCCCAGCAACTAACACAGACCCTGAAGCATCTGAGACTGGGAGGCTGCCTGCTGACCACATGCCCAGCAGACAGGCAACAAAGGCTTCTTTTAAGTGGGGTCTGAATGGTGCCTCTCCACGACTGCCACCAAGTGATTAAAAACGTTGACTTTAAAACCAATTAATTAATAATAGACTAACATCTTTCCCCAAAACAAATTCCAAACAAATTTAAAACATTTAATATAAAATGAAATTCTTAATTAGAGAAGAATGTTGGCGACTCCACTCCTTTGATTTTCAACTGAAATATTTCATCCCAGTTTTAGGAAGAGATGTCTAGCAATATCTGTAACAATGAAAGAAATCACAAGGAAAGTAACTAATAGATATATGTAAGTCTGGGATATCTTCTAATTCTATTTTCAGCAATATGGAAATGTCTATTAAAAAACATCCAGAAATGCTGCATTTCTGAAGGAAATGAAAACTAGTGAGCATGAAGAGAGTAAAATGGCTTCACTGGGTGATTTTGCAGACTTTTATTAATCCCCAAGGAAAGGAAATTATCCCAGAGTCCATAGGAATTGCAACGGAAAGCAGTAAGTAAAGCAAGAGTTTTAAAGACCATTCATTCAATAAAAGTAGGTCTAAAGACTTCTCTCTGTCATAAGAAAATGACAAAGAAGCTTCTCTGTCTTGGCTCAACTCAGAGTGCAGGTGGGTGAGGGGCTAGATTTTTTCCCATTGAAATGAAAATCACAAGGCTACTCACAAAAGAGTTCAGAGTTCAATTTTTCACCATTTAAATGATTCGAGAACTCCCAATCCAAAGAGAGAATAAAATGATTCTAGGCTGTAGATAGGCTGAGGCATCAGGAAACAAACACAGAACTTTTCAGAGCAGTCTGCTCTCAGCCCAAGTATTTAAAATTAACAAGCAAGTACTAAATGTTTAACATGGATAAAACTCAAGAACACAACATTGTATGAAACACAGACAAAATTAGAGAAATAAATAATTTATATACAAATTGAAAGCAAGCAAATCAATTGCTTGGGGATAAGTATCTACTTAAGCATAGTATAAAATCATGCTGAGGATTGTGTACTACTAATTCTAGATGGTTTACTCTGAAAATGGAAGTAGGGGGAAGAGAAATGAGTATGTAGAGGGAGATTGAGGAGTTTCAAGTCTATCATGTTTTATTTCTTTAAAAACACCTGGAACAAATATGGTAAAAAATATGGCTGTGCTTTGGTTTGGATCTTATTCCTCTTATTGTTCTGAGTGCATGGTGGAAAATATATCTTTCAGGAATAGAAAAATTACCATATTATTTCCTTCCAAATTATCTCTGTGTCCTTCTTCTGGAACTTCTTAATTAAGTGAATAGAGAGGATTGATAGGTTAATAATGAAAGTCCTTAGAAGAGTGCCTGCACATTTTAAGTGTTATATTTGTTAGTTACTATCTCTTTTGCTATTTTATTTTTAAATAATGCCAGTATTTACCTTTGTGGTTTTTCATAGTGCTTTTATGCTTACAAAAGCCTTCTCCACCAAAAATTTGAAAACACCTTTATTTTCTTGGTGGTTTGAAAAATACAAGCACCATTAGTCCTTTAATGCCACACCTTTGCCACTCTTGAATTCTTCATTTGAATCCTAGTTTGGGCTAGCTGGAATGTACCTTTGAGTAATGATGCCAGAAAAGATACAAACTGTTGTTTTTTCCCTGTAAACTACCACACATCTGAGAATTTGTCTGCCTTGTTCACAGGACAACCTATTATAGAATATTTGTATAACAATATTTGCCCTCAGGTCTGTATTTATGTCTCCATTATCATTATTTGTGTATCTGTTAGGACATATTTGTTGACTATACAAGGGATTAAAATAACAGATAGAATTGTCCATGAACTAAAGGAAAATTAAGCTTTCCACTTGAAAGTACTCCAAAAGTTCTGAGTTGAGAGAAAATCTTGTAAACTTTCAGGTGGCAAGTAGGTAACTTACAAAAATATATTGGAGTGTAGATATAACAGATTCAATATCAGAAAAAGTGAAATTAAAAGCCAAATATATCAAATATGAAAAAAAGATATTTTGATATTACAAAAAAGATGATTACATATAACAGTAACAGACTTTTGTGTAAGAAATGACATAATTGTGAAATAAAGAAGAAAAAATTCTCCCAGAAATAAAAGGAACATTTGACAAATCTCCATTATGCTTGTGGTCTTTATTACACTCCTTATAAAATTTGAAATATCAAGAACACAAAATGTAAGCAAAGACATCAAGATATGAATGCAATGAACAAAGTCAACTGAAGATTTATTCATTCAATAAAAATATATTGAGGGGAAAAAAGATGGCAGCATGAGATATGAGGCAGAAAGTTCCTCCCAAAACCACATATAATACAAAAATAAAGCAAATACAACTAATCCTGCGAGTGACCTGAGGACTGCAACAGACAGTCTACATCTGGGAAAAGAGCAGACCTCACAGAAAAGGGTAAAGTAGCAAAGCCGAGATCTGGCAGGATCCAAGCCTTTCCCTGACTCTGGCTCACTGGCAGGAGGAAAAGAAATGGGGCGGGGAGGGAGAAGCCCAGTACTGCTAAACACCAACCGCTGGAAATCTGCTTTGGGAGTGCAAACCCACAGTACATGGTGGTCTGGAGATTAGAGGGGTTGGAAAGCAAAGACAGGCAGAACACTCAGAGACACCGAGATTCCAGCCACTTGAGGAGAACAGGTACCCACAACTAGCCACTCAGGGACAAAAGAAAAGCAGGCACTTTGAAAGACTTCACAACAACGAGAGGGGTGCTAAAGGGGAAAGGATTGCACATGCTTGCTGCTCAGGAGAAAGGACAGGTGGTCAAAATTGTCTGGGCACACTCTGCCCAGCAGGTTGGGAACTTTTAGGAGCTTCAGATGCTCCATCCCACTGGCTGACAATGCAGTGCTAAGGTGCTCCACTGAGAGAAGCAGCCTACAGCTGCCAGTGCTACATAGCTGAGGCCCCACCATATCGCTCCAGGTGCTGGGCAGCTCCAGAGACTAGAGCTTTTGGGCTGTAGAGAGTGTCTCCCACACAAAGTTATTATTCCATAGAATCATTAGAAAAATTAAGTGGCAAAAAAACCTGGTACAAACCAGAATCCCTCAAACACCAGAAAGAGGACTAAGTGAAACTGAAATCACCAATCTTCTTGATAAAGATTTCAAAATAAAAATCATAAACATGCACACAGAGCTACAGAAAAATATTCAAGGTATCAGAGAGGACTTCAATAAAGAGATACAAACTTTGAAAAATACAGTATCTGAAATGAAACACACAATGGAAGGATTTAAAAGCAGTTTAGTTTAGATGAGGTAGAGGAGATGGCAAATGAAACAATTTAGAGAACAGAAAAACAAAGAAGTTAATACACAGACAGAAAAAAGGATATCTAGAAATGAAAGAATAATAAGACAATTGCATGACCAATCCAAATGGAACAATATTCACATTATAGGGGTACCAGAAGAAGAAGAGAGAGAAAAGGGATAGAAAATCTCTTTGAGGAAATAATTGCTGAAAATTTCCCTAGCCTGGGGAAGGATGTATTTTCTCAGGTCATGAAAGTACAGAGATCTCCCAACACAAAGGACCCTAGGAAGAAAACACCAAGATACATAATAATTAAAATGGCAAAGATCAAGGACAAAGACAGAGTATTAAAAACAGCCAGAGAGAGAAAAAAGATCATGTACAAAAGAAAGCCCATCAGGCTATCAGCACACTTCTCAGCAGAAGCTTTACAAGCCAGAAGGGACTGGCATGATATATTTAATGCAATGAAACAGAAGGGCCTCCAACCAAGAATACTCTACCCAGCAAGATTATCATTTAAATTTGAAGCAGGGATTAACCAATTTACAGGTAGGCAAAAGTTGAGAGATTTTACCTCCCACAAACTGTCTCTACAGTGTATGTTAAAGGGACTTCTCTAGATGGAAGTGCTCCTAAGGCTAAATAGCTGTCACCAGAGAAAATAAAACCACAGTAAAGGACATAGACCTATTAATTACTAAGACAATGCAAAAGTAAATAAACTATCCACAAAGTCAGCCAATGGGTACAGAGAGAGTACAAAATATGACACCTAATATATAAAGAGTAAAGGAGGGAGAAAAAAAGAACTTTAGATTGTGTTTGAAATAGTAAATTAAGCGAGTTAAGTTAGACTGTTAGATAGTAAAGAAACTGCCCTTGAACCTTTCATAATCATGAATCTAAAGCCTGCAATGGCAATAAGTACACACATATAGATAATAACTCTAAATGTAAATGGACTGAATGCACCAATCAAAAGACAGAGATACAGAATGGATAAAAAACAAGACCCAACTATCATGATTAGTGCACATGGTATGTATGGGATCATGGGGAAAACAATGTAGCACAGAGAAGATAAGTAGAGACTCTGTGGCATCTTGCTACACTGATAGACAGTGACTGCAATGGTTTGTGTGGAGCGACTCGATAATAAGGGTGAATGTAGTAACCACATTGTTTTTCTTGTGAAACCTTCATAAGAGTGTATATCAATCATACCTTAATAAATAAATAAATAAATAAATAAATAAATAAAAACAAGACCCATCTACATGCTGCCTACAGGAGACTCACTTCAAACCCAAACACATACAGAGACTAAAAGTGAAGGGATGGAAAAAGATATTTCATGCAAATAATAGGGAGAAAAAAGCAGGTGCTGCAGTACTTGTATCAGGCAAAATAGACTTCAAAACAAAGAAAGTCACAAGAGACAAAGGACATTACATAATGATAAAGGCGTCAGTCCAACAAGAGGATATAACCATTATAAATATCTATGCACCCAACACAGGAGCACAGAAATATGTGCAACAAATACTAACAGAATGAAAGGGGGAAACAGAATGCAATGTATTGATTTTAGGAGACTTCAACACACCACTCACTCCAAAGGACAGATCAACCAAAGAGAAAATAAATAAGGAGACAGAGGCACCAAACAACACATTATAACAGATGGACCTAACAGACATGTACAGAACACTCCACCCAAAAGCAACAGGATACACATTCTTCTCAAGTGCACATGGAACATATTCAAGAGTAGACCACATACTAGGCCACAAAAATAGCCTCAGTAAATCCAGAATAAATGAAATTGTGCCAGCTAGCTTCTCAGACCACAAAGGTATGAAACTAGAAATAAATTATGCAAAGAAAACAAAAAAGCCCACAAACACATGGAAACTTAACATGCTCCTAAATACTCAATGAATCAATGACTAAATTAAAACAGAGGTCAAGCTATATATGGAGACAAATGAAAACAACAACTCACCACCCCAAAACCTGGGGGACACAGTGAAGGCAGTTCTTAGAGGAAAGTATATTGCAACACAGGCTTACCTAAGGAAAGAAGAACAATCCCAAATGAACAGTCTAAACTAACAATTAATGAAACTAGAGAAAGAACAAATGAGGTCCCAAGTCAGTAGAAGGAGGGACAGAATAAAGACCAGAGAAGATATAAATAAAATTGAGAATAATAAAACAATAGGAGGAATCATTGAAACCAGGAGCTGGTTCTTCAAGAAAATAAATAAAATAGATAAACCCCCAGCCAGACTTATCAAGGAAAAAATACAGTGTACGCACATAAACAGATCAGAAATGAGAATGGAAAAATCACTATGGACACCAGAGAAACACAAAGAATTAAAGAAGAATACTATGAAAAATTATATCTTAACAAATTGGATAACCTAGAAGAAATAGACAACCTTCTAGAAAAATACAACCTTCTAGAATGATCCATGAAGAAACAGAAAATCTGAACAGATGAATTACCGGCAATGAAATTGAATGGTAATCTAAAACTACCTAAGAACAAAACTCCTGGAGCAGATGGCTTCACCACTGCATTTTACCAAATACTTAGAGAAGAAGACCTAATACCCATCTTCCTTAAAGACTTCCAAAAATAGAAGAGGGAATACTTCCAAGCTCATTCTATGAGGCCAGCATCAGTCCAATACCAAAACCAGGCAAAGACAACACAAAAAAGAGAAAATTTCAGACAAATATCCCTGATGAACAGAGATGCAAAAATCCTCAACAAAATATTAGCAAACCAAATTCAAAAATACATCAAAAGGATCATCCATCATGATCAAGTAGGATTTATTCCAGGGATACAAGGATGGTTCAACATTTGAAATTCCATCAACATCATACACCACATCAACAAAAAGAAGGACAAAAACCATGTGATCATCTCCATAGATGTTGAAAAAGCATTCGACAAAATTCAACATCCATTCATGATTAAAACTCTCAACAAAATGGGTATAGAGGGCAAGTACTTCAACATCATAAAGGCCATATATGACAAACCCACAGCCAACATCGTACTCAACAGAGAAAAGATGAAAGCTCTTCCTCTAAGATCGGGAACAAGACAAGGATGTCCACTCTCCCTATTTTTATTCAACAGAGTACTGGAGGTCCTAGCCATGGCAACTAGACAACACAAAGAAATAAAAGGCATCCATATTGGTAAAGAAGTTAAACTGTCTCTGTTTGCAGATGACATATTATACATAAAAACCCTAAAGAATCCACCCCAAAACTACTAGAACTAGTAACTGAATTCAGCAAAGTTGCAGGATACAAAATTAATACACAGAAATCTGTTGCATTCCTATACACTAACAATAAACTAGCAGAAAGAGAAATAAGGAAAAAAAATCCATTCATAATTGCATCAAAAAGAATAAAATACCTAGGAATAAACCTAACCAATTACCTAGAAGACCTATACCTTGAAATCCAGAAGAAACTCATTAGAGAAATTAAAGAAGACACCAATAAATGGAAATACATCCCATGCTCATCGATAGGAATAATTAATATTGTCAAAATGGCCATCCTGCCTAAAACAATCAACAAAGTCAGGGCAATCCCTATCAAAATTCCAAGAGCGCTCTTCAACAAACTAGAAAAAATAGTTCTAAATTCATATGGAACCACAAAACACCCCGAATAGCCAAAGCAATCCTGAGAAGGAAGAATAAAGCAGGGAGGATCTCACTTCCCAACTTCAAGCTCTACTACAAAGCCACAGTAATGAAGACAATTTGGTACTGGCACAAGAACAGACCCACAGACCAATGGAACAGGCTAGAGAGCACAGCTATAAACCCAACCATATATGGTCAATTAATATGTGATAAAGGAGCCATGGATATACAATGGGGAAATGACAGCCTCTTCAACAGCTGGTGTTAAACTGGACAGCTACATGTAAGAGAATGAAACTGGATTATTGTCTATCCCCATACACAAAGTAAAATCAAAATGGATCAAAGACCTGAATATAAGTTATGAAACCATAAAACATAGGCAAAAATCTCTTGAGTATAAACATGAGCAACTTTTTCCTGAACATATCTCCTTGAGCAAGGGACACAAAAGCAAAAATGAACAAACAGGACTACATCAAACTAAAAGTTTCTGTACAGCAAAGGACACCATCAGTAAAACAAAAAGGCTTCCTTCAGTATTGGGGAATATATTCAAAATGACATATCCATAAGGGATTTACATCCAAAATATATAAAGAGCTCACATGCCTCAACACCCAAAAAGCAAATATCTGGATTAAATAATGGGCGGAGGATCTGAACAGACACTTCTCCAAAGAAGAAATTCAGATGGCCAACAGGCACATGAAAAGATGCTCCACATCACTAATTATCAGAGAAATGCAAACTAAAACCACAATGAGATATCACCTCACACCAGTTAGGATGACCAGCATCGAAAAGACTAAGAACAACAAATGCTGGTGAGGATGTGGAGAAAGGGGAACCCTCCTACACTGCTGGTGGGAATGTAAATTAGTTCAATCATTGTGGAAAGCAGTATGGAGGTTCCTCAAAAAACTAAAAATAGAAATATGACTTGTCCCAGTAATTCCACTCCTAGGGATTTACCTGAAGAAAACAAGATCCCAGACTCAAAAAGACATATGCACCCCTATGTTTTTTGCAGCACTATTTACAATAGACAAGATATGGAAGCAGCCTACATGTCCATCAGTAGATGAATGGATAAAGAAGATGTGGTACATATACACAGTGGAATATTATTCAGCCATAAGAAGAAAACAAACTCTACCATTTGCAACAACATGGATGGAGCTAGAGGCTATTATGCTCAGTGAAATAAGCCAGGCAGAGAAAGACAAGCACCAAATGATTTCACTCATCTGTGGAGTATAACGACAAAGCAAAAACCTGAAGGAACCAAACAGCAGCAGACTCACAGAACCCAAGAATGGACTAACAGTTATCAAAGGGAATGGGCTGGGGAGGGTGGGTGGGGAGGGAGGGAGAAGGGGATTAAGGGGCATTATGATTAGCACAGAAAATGTACCACGGAAAGGCCGTATAGCATAGAGAAGACAAGTAGTGACTCTATAGCATCTTACTATGCTGATGGACAGTGACTGCAATGGGGTGTGGGGGGCAGTAATTGATAATTGAGTGAATGTAGTCACCACAATGCTCCTCATGTGAAACCTTCATAAGATTGTATATCAATGATACCTTAATAAAAAAATATATACTAAGTGACTACTCTGAAGAATAAGGATAAAATTTAGTGACTAAAACTGAGAAGGTTGCTGCTCTCATGACACATTCAAACTTGAAAGAGAGAAAATAAAAAGTTAAGAAAAAAGATATTTAAAGCTTGGCATAAGATCTATGATAAAACTATTAAGGGTGATACAATGCAGAGTAATAGGACCCTTAGGCAGAAATTGGATGAAAAGCTAGTGTCGTGGGGTAAGCAAGGAGTCAGGGGGAGGGTAGCCTTTAGTTCTCAGCCCCTTCATCCATCACTTCAGCCGTACAGGGGTGCTTGACACAGTGCTTCCCTTCTCGGTGTGGCCTCACTTCCTATGACAGATCAAGATAGGGATATAAAGACCCAGCCATTATTTTGGCTCAATGCAAGACCTTTCTGATGGCAGGAATAGTCTCCCAAGTACCACATGAGAACGGCTGAGGTGTCAGGGTTGTATCAGAGCTCTATTTCTCTTTCTGCTCAACACTGCCTTTTTCTCCTCCTTTCTGCTGGTGATAGTCGCAAGGGTATTCCATAATAAACATACTGCACACTAAACTTTGTCTCAGAGTTTGCATTCAAGAGAACACAACCTGTGAATTAGGCAGGAGAGGTCCTTACTAGGGCATTGCAATAAGTTTGGTTTTATTCAGACTTCAGTGGAATTCAATGGAGTTTTATAAGTATACTTTTCACATGTTCATGGACTATTTACCAATACAGATATATGTCGCCATAAAGAATACCCTCATAAGTTCCAAAAATTACATTTAATATATATCACATTCTCTTACTTTAGTCAAATGATCAGTGGGTATTTGGGTGGATGGTATAGATGGTCTAATGCCTGTAGAATACAACTGAGGGGCTGTGCTAACCAATGATTTCTATTGCCTCCACAATATCTTTTAATTCCTTAAACTTTTCACTTTCATGAATCATTCTTGATACAAAAGTGATTACTGAGTGCTAGTTTCATGAAATTTCTCGATTCTCATTTAGGCATTTATTCAAGAAGAACTTATCACCTTTTAATGTTTCAGACACAATGCTAGAGGCTGGAGATCAACTGATGAAAATGACTGTCTGGACCTGTCTAGGAAAGTGAATGAGAAATATTATCCAGAATTCTCTCTGTCCCTGCCTCCCTCCCCAGTCATCCCTTTATCCTTCCCTCTTTTCCTCTCTTGCTGCAGATCTATATCAGAAATCCCATTCAGTTCAACAAATATTTATCGACTGGATCTTAAGTACCAGGAGGCAATGACCCATATGTCGAGAATACATCTCTGCTCTTATGCCTTTAGAAAGAGGTGTTTGCTTTCAAAATTCCATGAGGTTTCATACATCGGACTTGTAGACATTTTCCATAGGTCTGGTGGGTTTTCTGTTTGCTGCTTCTAGAGGAAGTTGAGCTGTGTTGATTTCGCTCCTGTTATGAGTGCTTCTCTGGGAAGAAATAACTCTTTCCTTGATTTGCTGTGGCCACTTGCTCCCAGAGAAACACCTAGAGCAGACTCACCTTTATACTAGCTTGATGAGAATGCATGTGTGTGTGTGTGTATACATCAGGCTAATAATGAGCCCTTTGCCCTCTGAAAAATGGGATATTAATAAAGTTTTGTTAGCGTTTCCTCTACCAATACTCAGGCTCTGAAATCAGAAACACAAGTTCACATAAACATTAGCATATAAAAAATAGCAAATAAAATCCAATAAACTGCAGTAGGGTGATCCAAAATGGAAATCCTAGCTATGTTCAAATATCTATTTAATTTTTTTCCTTCATTAGAAGTCTTTGGTAATTCTATAAATACACTGAAATCGCCATCTTCTTGGAATCCTCATAGTTCTCTATGAATTAAACAGGGTACTTTCACAACCCCTGAAGCACTGATGCTATTGATATTTGAAACTAGGTGTCATCCTACACATGACATAGATGATAGGTAGATACATAGATAGATTTGAATTTAGTCTTAGATGACATAAGATGGTCAGCATTTGCACCCACAAATTTACAGAGACCCGCTGGTTTTCTTGGGCAAAAAGGAAAAGGACTGTGGTTGCCAAACTTTTCTACACAATGGCATCACCTGGATCTTTAAAAATACTGGCTTAAAAAAAAGAAAAAGCCTGGCTTTTGTGACCTGGGCACACCCCATGAAAACCATTGAATAAAGGTCATAAACCTCCTTCCACAGATCAGAGGAAAATATATTTAAATGTTAGGCAAGTTGGGGGTGATACTCTTCAAAACATGATTATGAAAAGGGGCACTGGTCATTCTTAAGAAGGAATTTACTACAAGATAGGGGCCTGGGTTTCTGAGCTCTCTATGGTATGGAGGCCAACTGGGAAAATCTTGCTGGATCCTTTTCGTGCCTAGACTCCTTTGTACCTCATGTGAACTCCATGAAAAATGCCTGGATGCCTTTTGAAAGTTCAGAAGGATATTACAACTAAAGGCCTACATCAACTGGGGCCCTGACAGTTTTGCTGTGGGGTCCTGGTGATTGAGCATAACTAAGCATGTTCTACTGTAACTAGTCAAATCACTTCCATCGTGGAAAATCAGCAGAGATAAGGGGGAGTGTGGTGTGAGTAACTTGGTCAGAACCTCATCTTCATGTGGTAGCCAGGGCTTCAACCCTTTGATCAACAACTGTCCAAGACTGGCATGATGCAGGAGCTAAGACAACTGAAACCTAGAGGGGGAATCTTCAGGAGGTCAGTCACTGCAGAATGCAGCCTGATCCATTGGCACACTTCAGTCAGGTAGAAGCAAATGCCCGAAAGAGAGTGGGCAAGTGTAAGCAAACTGGGGGATCCTTTGAAAGGGACCCTTAAAAAGGGAAACCCTTGTAAAAGGCTGGATTTCTTGCTAAATTGGGATGTCAGCACTTGGCCCGTTTATTTTGGCTATTTGATACAGGTGTGACCTTATTCAGTAGTCAGATTTGTTGAGTAATAGACCTGTATTTTTTATTTGTCATCCTGTGCTGTGAGTCTTTGTCTTACTCATCTACCATCCTCACTAGTTGTAAACCCAAACTTAAAGCATTTAAGAACACTGACTCTGAACTTTGGCAGTTTAGATTCTAATCTTGACTCAGTCTCTTAAAAAAGGTGTGACTTTAGGTTTCTTAATGTATAAAATAGGATTACAGATGATAAAATAAGAAGCATACCAGTACTTGACAAATATGGATGCTGTTAAATTTAACTGAAATATTACTAATGATGTGTTTTGTATTTATCCTCACACACAGTAGATTAACAGCTATATTTATTTTGCTTTTATATTTCCTGCAATGGACAGTACAATGTATTGTATATGATAGGTATTTAGTAAGTATTTATTTGAGAAGAACTGTATTCTCATGTAATGAATCTGAGATTTATGTATGACTTAACTAGGTCTAGGAAAGGAGTATATTTTGAAAGGAAAATGTTTTTAAACCCAGATTATTTTTATTCTAAGAAGCAGAATTTTTCTAGAAATATTTGAAACAGCATGATAGAAGAGTATATATTAGTTGGAAAATGCTGAGATTTGTAGCCAAAAAGCATACAGCAGCTACAAAATGTCCTGAAAACTTACTGCCCCGTACATTTGGAACTAAGCTAACCAGCAGGCTGAGACAATATATTTATACGTACTTCAATACAGCCACACTGGTATCCCCTGCACCTTGAGTAGATTTTTTTCCTCTTATTCTTTGATAGTTTATAGGGAAAAGAAAATAACTTCACAGTGTCGTATTATAGTTTTATTGCTTAGGTATTTCATTCCACTTCTTCAGGCTCAGCTTCCAAAGGTTCATTCATCTAAATCAGCCTTAGGCTGCACTTATCTCCAATTCCCCCAAATCATGTTCAGACGGATGGCATAAAGCAGTGATCTGACTTTAAATTTACTTAACCTTCCATTTCAAAAGTTACAATGTTTTTTTTTTCATTCAGCTCAAGCAATCACAAATTTTAAGTTTCTTTGAGTTTGCTCTTCAGTGGAAGCCTTCAGGATGCACTTAGAAAAATCCATTACAAGTAAGAGTGGCAAGCAAATATAACACACTTCCTCAGTGTTCGTGTGTCAATATCCTGAGGCTTACTCACCTTGGTGAACCATTCATGACATTCAAATTTTTAAAATTGCTGATCACCTCGAATGTGGCTTCCATTCACTTTTAGGTTATGTTTTCTCTTTTAAATGGGCCTATAGATAACGCTCCTGAATTTTTATCAACTCACACATCAGTTCTAATTCCTCCATTTCTTAGAAATCTCTCAATCAGAATTTAGCTGATTAATGAGTTAAAGAAGTGCTTTAAATAATTTTATGCTTGAATGCTTAATTTTATGAAAATATAAGCATCACATGAAGCATACAAGGACATATGCAGCAAAAAATATTTCTGTACAGTGAAATATGAAACATTTTTCTTTATGCTTAATAGCAAAAGATACTTCAGGTGGCAAAAAAGATCAAATAATGAGACTCAAAACAGTTTCCTAATCTAGATGTAAATTCTGTAAGACAAGGAAACAGTAAAGATGTGTCCTCCTAAACACTACGAATAAGCTTAAAAATACTTCTTTGTGAAATGAATTATTTTGTACGGATGAGATGTTGGTTTGGTCCATAAAAAAGATACACTTTTTTCAGCTGTTTCTTGTCATCTCTGCTATTTAAAAACATGTAAGAGGAAGCATCTGAAATGTGGCATTTTGCCTTTGTTAACATTATACAGCAATATTCTCCGGTCCTATATTGATTCAGATTAAGCAGCCAGAAATTTGTATGTCTACCTATGAACTCTTGCTATTAACAAGTAAAAGATTAAGCTTTTAATATCTATTGGAAGCCTTTCAGTGAAAAAAAGAAGTGAAGTTGAATTACAGCCAAAATGGAATGGTAGTTACTGCATAAATCGGTAGCCAGGAATCAAGAGGTTATGATAACCTTGAGACACAGTGGAAACCCCAGGACTGTGCCTACTGTCATGGAATAAACTAGCAGGAAAAAGCATTGAACCAGTCGTGATGATACAAACTAAAGAAAGAAGGAACAAGCTTTTCCATGGCAACTTTCCCATTCTTTCCCATTATTGCTGTTCCCATAAGAGATTGCTCTTCTGGAAATTGCTACTAAAAAAACAGTATGTTATGGCAGACAAGCAGCGGCTTAGAAGATCTGAGTCTTAACTGCCACATTCTGGTCATTCCATGTCTAAATTACTCATTTGTAAAATTATGTAATTGCACCAGCACAATCTTCCTTAATAAATTGTGATAAGGATTAAATGACATGGTATGTATGCAGATTCCTTATAAATTATAAATTGCTATAAACATATGAGGAATTATCATTCTACCTGGAGCTTTTCCCAATATTGAATCTTAGTAATTTTCAATTTGTTAAGTTCAGGCAAGTAATTGAGTGTCAATCAAATACACCAAGGAATTGTGACCTTTTTGTAAATGCTTCTGTCATGATCCCTATCTTTAGTTGGTGTCCCTCAAACTCCTTGTGGGTTTGGCTATGTCACTTACTTTGGTAAATGTGATGTGAGTGGACATGACAAAAGAAGAGGCTTGAAATATTCTTTTACACTGGGTGTTGCCTTTGGGATCTTTTGTCACCACCATAAAAAGAGCCCAGATAGTCTACTGGTCTCTGAAGGATCAGGGTCATATGCAGCCAACCGCAACCCAGTCTGAGGCCTGGAGCCAAGCTCAGATGAAACCAGACTAAATCAGCTGGGTGCCAAACCATTCTCAGATATGTAAGTGAGAAGTAATGCTTGTTGTTAGAAGCCACAGAGTAGGATGGTTTGTCAAGCACAATTATTGGTAAATATAGCTTATTCATGGGGTTGCCACATTATAAAGTCAATACACAGAAAAATCCAAATGAGGCACACTCGAGAGATTTAAAAAGATCACTGAACATCTAAATTTCTACTAGCACGAAACAGACTCATGAAACTTCTTCAGTTTAAGAAGGCATATTTTTCAATGACCTCTTCAGGGCAGATGAAGAAAGATGATCAAAGAGGAGGAATCTTGGTGGATAAGAGTTACAGAGAACAATGGATTCAGGAGCCATTCCCAGAATATACAGGGACTAATGAACATTCCTGTCCCCAAGTAGAATGATTTAGCAACATTTGCTCAGCAGGATTTCAGAATTCCTATAGACCAGCTAATTGTAAACTGTTGATTACCAGACGGGGAGGGGTTGAGGGGCAAGCAAAATAGTTGAGGGGGATTAAGAGGTACAAACTTCCAGTTATAAAATAAGTAAGTGATGGGGATGTAATGTACAGCATAGAGAATACAGTCAGTAATATTGTAATAACTTTGTATGGCTACAGATGGTATCTACACTTATCACGGGGGTCATTTCATAACGGAGAAAAATATCAAATCACTATGATATACACCAGAAACTAACAGGATATTGTATGTCAATTATACTCTAATAAAGGAAAAAAAAAGAGGAGAAATGTGGAGTAGGCCTTAACCTTATCTTGATTGGAGCCTAATTAAGTCCAGTCTAGATCAGATGAACCCTCCACCACAATAAACCTCAGTTGCACGAGTGAAATGTTAATGTTTATAATCCACTGAGTTTTGAGTTAGTTTGTTTTATAGCACTATTAGGAAAACAGCTGACAGAAGCATCATTGCTAGATGAAACTTTTGTAAATCCAAAGGAATCTGATGGATTTCAAGTTAGCCTATAGTATGAAATTTATTTATGAAAATTTGGCCATGCTTGCACCCAGGTACACCTGGTGTGAGGCGTGTACCTGTTTTAATTCAAAAGAGAAGAGCGTGTTTCAGAAATGGCATAGTTTTGCATTGGGCTTTTTGAGTTCTGTCAACTTACCATTGTGACTTCTTAGTCTCTCTAATGACATAATTTGCCTTCCAGTGACAAAATTTTTTTTTTTAATATGATAAAGGACAATATTGTGAACTGCATGAAGAAATAGGCATCACAGAGCCATGATTGCCATGTTAGAACAACCCCCCAAAAAATATTAAGTGAAGCTTCTATATAATAGTCATATCAATTTCATGGGGTTAATGGGCTGAAGTAAAATAGACATTATATTTCTTAAACTAGATAACTCAAATGTACTTCAGTGCTCTCAGCACAAACATGATTTTAGGAATGGAGGTTTTTTTCAAAAATATATTTAAGAAAAAACAGAATTTTTCTGTAGACTATGTAATCAATATAAAGAAATATTAAAGAATATATTTGCTGACTCTTAAAATTCAGCTATTATTTGCAATTTATCTTGATATTAACACTGTATTCTGATGCAAAATATATTAGTGGCAACTGATATTTTATTTAAGCAAAATATATAATTTTAATAGACTTTTTATAATTTTGATTAATAGCAAAGTTAGGAAATCAAAGTCAGGTCATAAGTACAATTGAAAAGGTTTCCTGTGCAAACTATGACATTATAAACATTTCCATTTGTCATAGTTATTTACCTTTTACATGTTAGTGTAAAATAAAAGGAATGTAATAAACACATTCTCTAAACTTTCATAAATAAATGTCCCTTTGCTAATATGGGAAAAAACTGTAACTTCTAACTGATTTCAGAACCTTCATCAACTTGCAAATTCTGTATATAATATACAGATCAAAACCAAAGCCAAAACAACAAAAAAGCCCAAACCTGATAATTTTACATTTGGAACACCTCTTGAACATTAGCAATTAAGTATAAAATTAGCTGAACCATACAGATTTATTAAATTGATAGTTTCATCAAACATTTTCTGAAATTTGATAGCACTATTAAAAACACACATCGGAACAAGTAATTATAAGTAAAAAATTAACATTAATAAATAACAATAAAGAGCCATGTGATAATTATGCATGCACAGCCAATTTGGGACAGTACTGCTATGTAAAACTTGGCACAAAATTAACTACCTTTAAAAAGTATCCAAAAATCTCATTTTAAGAATCAGTAAAGGAAGACAGTCAAAAAGAGTTTAGGTTTACTTATTTTTTAATCATCAGTTTAAAACACATCAATTTTAATAGAAGTTTATAACAATACTAATGGGTTTAAGATGTTCCATTCCTTTTGTCCAATCATTGTCTAATTATTTGGATCCAAGCATAACTATGACCAAATTATCCACTGTTTAATTGTTCAGATATCCATCTAAAAGAAATTATGTGGTTGGACTTTGTAAATTTTCACTGTTAAAAATTACTTGTTTGAACCCCTGGAGTTGAACTGTAACTCCACTGGAAGGATGTGAACAGATCCCATCTACATGTAAGACCTGTCCAGGCATGAAAGGCAGGAGGGGTTTGAAGATACCACTTCAAGTGAGAGTTATAACAGGCCTCGATCAATGCACTGTATCACTGAAATGAAATTTAACTAAATCACCAGTTATTAGGAAACCAGGTATATATTTTCATTTATCAGTGATAAGTATAATATATTTTTATATCTTCCAATAAGAATAGTTGCTTTGATAAAGAGAAAGCCATTATTTATTTGGATGATTGCTTCCTAGCAGAACTAACCAA
The DNA here is from genome assembly GCA_032199065.1 of Smutsia gigantea. Lineage (NCBI taxonomy): Eukaryota > Metazoa > Chordata > Mammalia > Pholidota > Manidae > Smutsia > Smutsia gigantea. The sequence continues at coordinate 19,525 of JAVSCE010014158.1, forward strand.
ACCACCAGCTACCAAGAAAACTTAAATGTTTGTTCTATTTTTTTCCTGCTTTTCCAGATAATGTGAACATCCTGCTTAGAAAAAAATCATATTGCTGTGAGAAGAATTACCATTGCCATAAAAATTTTCATTTTTTTTTTCTTCCAAAATAAACCTAGATCACAGACAAGAATTTTGGAAGCCAAAAATTTCATTTTTAAGGTGGAAGCTTGCTTAGATAACAGGAACTTGCCAATCAAAAGCCTGATATTTGAAAACCGTTGAGTTTATGCCACTTCAAAAGATTGCAATGAAAGCTTAGACTATAGGTAATCTTTAGGAAGATTCTGGAAGTGGGTCCCTGCTTGGAGAGAGTAGTTGATGCAGCAACACTAAGTTGGACTGTAGGAGCTGGCAGGGAGGGAATATGATCTGGTGGAAGACTATGGAGCACTATTGTTTATAATACCAGGAAGCCACACAAATGTGAACTGGTGCTTGTAGACTCTTACGTTATCATCTATAATGAGTGGCCATGTTCAATGTTTTTATCACTATTGAGAGCTATCCATGACAGTCCTCACTTAAAGATTCACCCCCTGAAATCAGAACGACTTATGAGTGATTGACTTGCTCAGCCCTGTTTCATCTGCCTCTATGGACAAATCTCTTTCAGTAACATGGTCATAGTCATGAGGCTCCCAAAACAGAGGGTGGGATCCTAGATATCCAAACTAGGCATGGCCATAATGGTTATGGCTGTTATCAGGGAAACCATTTCCAGCCTGCATATTTATATGAGTGCAAAGCAGTGGTTACAGTTTACTACCACTCCAATTACAGTTACTTGTTTTATGTGTTACCAAACAAGTGAATGATTCATTTGGTAACTGGGCAGGATAAAGGAGAGAATGGACAGTCAACTGTAATAGATTGTTTTCAGATGGAGTCATGAATCTTGAAAAATGAGTGAGAATTTTCTGGTCTTGAGCCAGAATATTGGTTTGGGTAGATATACCTAACAGAGAAAAAGCACTGATATGTGGGAAGACATAACTAGTCATTATGGATAAATTAAGAGATCAGTGATGAAGGCTTGTGGAAAGAATACTGGAGAAATGGAGAATTTCTACTATATCATCAAGGAGCTTGTATCTAACTCTATGCTAAGTCTATTAGATTTTATCTTATAGGTCAAAGAATGCCACTGAGGAACTGTAAAGAAGTGAGTGAAATAAGATTTGCATTTTAGAAAGATCACTGTGGCAAGATCAAGGATATATAGACAGAAGGAAGACTTCTGAAAAGTTACAGTCCTTGAGTCTTGGTTGAATTTTGAGTAGAACAGAGATACACGATCCTTTTGGATATACTTGTAATAAATCATTGGGAAAATCCTGCAATCAGTATTTTTAATATTTGCAATAACTTACATTCTATATTTTGTTTTTATTAGTATCATTTTTTCATTATATGTATTGTGGTCTTCTTTTTGTCAACCTTTAATTCTTGTGTAACATAAAGCCTTAATTTTTATATCTTGCATATACCCAGCTATAGGCTAACAAGCAGGAGGACAGGAAGATAATATTTATTGACCTTTAATAGGTACTCTGCTAGGTACTTTTAATTTATAACTGCCTAAGTGATAGTAGGCAAGAAATAGTTATAACAGGAACAAAAGCTCAACTGCTCTAGCCAGAGATAAACAGTTACTGGTTTTGTACAAAATATATGGTGGTGTTTACTTCTCAGCCCCAAGTAATTATATATTTCATTTTAGACCATGATCAGGAAATAACCTTTTCCTATCAGAGGATGTTAAAAATTCCTTCAGATGGCACAGCACATGAAAAATGCTTTTTGTTTTGGTGAACTAGTGAATATAGCACGTGCATGTAAAACAACCTGTTCTTAAAATAAAAACATTTACAGAGTCACATGGAGAAAAACACACCAGGAATAATCATTTGTTAGCAGAGGGCAGAATAACATAGAACTAGAATATCCTTGAAGAAGAGTCATTAAAAGAACATGCTTGAAAAAGATAAGAAACAAGGCATCAACACTGTATCATAAAAGAATCTCAACTTTTAGTTATATTAGGTCAAGGACTTTCCGTTGCTTCTTAGTGAGGGGTAATAGTGAAGGTCAATAAGAAGGTATCCACTCTTGCTGTTGCTAAGGAAGGACAGATTAAGGTATTTCTCTTTAATGGAGGTTTTGTTAGTCCCAATAAATCCTTTGTTGTCTCTATAAATTTCTTAGTTAAAAATACCACGCTAATACTGTCCTAAATAGATAACTAGACTGGTTGATCCTCTTGTCTTTAAACCAAGATTTTGATTCCCACAAGGAGGCATAGTAAATCATATCCCTCACAGAATTTTTTACTTAATAAAGCAGATTACTTGATATTCCACTTAATTCACATGACCACTCTGTAAGATGACATTTTTATCCAGAACTTTGCCCCACATCATTGTACCATTTTACACTGCCAAAAATAGTGTAAGAAACTTCTGGTTGCTTCACTTTCTTACCAGCCAGTCTTTTTAATTTTAGTCACTTTGGTAGGTCTCTGGGGGTATCTCATTTGGTTTTAATTTGAATTTCCCTTATAATAATTTTCAAAATGATCTATAGTGACTCATGATGTTGAACATATTCTCCTCTGTTTACTCACAAAAAATTTTATAAGTTTTACTTTTACATTTAAATTTTATATTTTGGGGTGGGTGGGGAGGGAGGAAGAAGGGGATTGAGGGGTATTATGTTTAGTACACATGGTGTGGGGGATCACGGGGAAGACAGTGTAGCACAGAGAAGGCAAACAGTGCATCTGTGTCATCTTACTACACTGATGGACAGTGACTGCATTGGGGTATGGGTGGGGACTTGATAATATGGGTAAATGTAGTAACCACATTGTTTTTTCATGTGAAACCTTCATAAGAGTATAAATCAATAATACCTTAATAAAATATCTAAAAAGTAATTTACATTTTGCATCTCAAATTAATTTGGGGATATAACATTAGGGAGGGGCTAAGGTTGAAATTTTTTTACATATTGATGTCAAGGTGTGTCAGCAAGATTTATTTCACTATTTCAATATAGGATTGCTTTGGTGCTTTTGTCAAAAAATCAAGTAACCACATGCATGCAGGTCTTTTTCTGGGCTCTCTATTCTGTTCCATTGCTAAATTTCTACCCTTATGTCAAAACCATACTGTTTTAATTACCATAATTTATAATATGTCTTAAGTCAAGTAGTGTTAAGTTCTGCAAATGTTTTTTACTATTACTTTTGATATTGTCCTAAGTTTTCAAATTTTAACCTCCATTATGCAGAACTATTTACTAGACATATTTAAGACAGTGATTAACATTTAAAACATTTTTTAAAAATTAACTCTTTATAAATTATATTTTAGATCTTGAAACCAAAAGACCTGAGAAGAGCATCCCTTGATGTTTCCAGTTTTGTTGCTGTTTTTTGTTTTTATTTTATAGTTGAGCAAACGAAATAAGGAATTTGCTGACAAAACAGAGGACAAATGAAAGGATGGGGGGAAGGAAGGGGTTTGTCTCCCACTGAGACCCAAGGGATTTTTTTTTTGCCCCTTTGAGGAAAGAGCTTATAGGAGAAATTAATAGAATTTATTCTGAAAGATTCAGGACACAATCAAGGTTACTTTAGGTCCAAAAAGGAAGATATTCAGTCTCCCTCTTTGTTAAGATTATGGTTTGCCCAACAGAAGGGCAAATTTATTTTAATGATAATAGTACGTGTTCAAAGGGATGTGGGGAAACAGGCTTCCTCATGTACTGCTGGGGACACAGTAAGTGAATGAATTCTTTTGGGAAGACAGTTAACAATATGTTACAAAAATCTTAAGGTACAAATCATTTGACCCAATAATCCCTTTTCAAAACTTTATTTAAAGAAATACCTATACATGGACACAAATATTTCCATCACTGTAATGTCTATAATAGCAAAAAAAGAGAGAAAGCCCCTGCTAGCAGTTGAATTGTGTCTCCAAAAAACTATGTTAAAAGCTCAAACGTGCAGTACCTCAGAATGTGACCTTATTTGGAAATACGGTCATTTTAGTTATGTTAAGATGATATCACACTCAAGCAGGAATGGGCCCCTAATCCAGTATGACCAGAGCCCTTCTAAGACAGGAGAATACCTTGTGAACACAGGCATGGACAGGGAGAAGATAACGTGGAGACATGCACAGAAAAGACAGCCATGTGACTGGAATCCTGCATCTACAAGCCAAAGAACACCAAAGATTGCCAGCAAACAACAAAAGCTTGCAAAGGCAGGGCAGGATTCTCCCTTGGAGCTCTCAAAGAGAGCATGGCTGTGATGACACCTTGATTTCACACTTCCAGCCTCCACACTATGAGGCAGAAAATTTCTGTTGTTTAAATAAAAGACTTAAGAGTTATAATTGGTGCTTGCATTTATTAGAACTGATGCCAAATTTCACAGGTGTCACTTCTGACATTGTTGAGGATGACTGCCTGTACTGTTTATTTCACTTGTTTTATTCCCTGCCTTTGTCTCCTAATTCTATTATAAATTCCATCTGTATTTTTAAGAAGTAATCATCTAGCAATGCCATTGTGCTAAATGGGACATTTTTCTTTTTAATAGGAATTCTATTCATTTATTTTTTTCCTATCAACATTTTATTTCTCAAATCTTAATTCTTCTGTTTAATCACTATATAGTTACATGTACTTTTATATGTCAGTTTAGCCTGGTTCTTTGTGCTTTACAATATAAGTTAATTTATTTTGGTCTCCAATCTATTGTGTTCTAAGGAGAGGAAAGTTAAAAACTATACTGTAGAATATTTGGGAAGTAGTGCATGAAAATATAGTAGCTAAATGATAACATTGATTTTATGGAAACACAGTGAAAAAAGAAATTAACATTTGTGTTATCTATGCTCTGTTGATGGGAGAATTTCATAGGAACCTCAGTTCTACCCATGTTTTAGGGATTGTTAAAACATTAAACAAATGTATCATAAAAAATGACCTTTTAACTTTTCAGCCACTGCTATTCTGTCTCTTAGATGCAGTTAAAGGTAAACTAATTTTTTAAATCAAGAATTTCATTCAGTAAATCTAGGTGCCAATATAATTAACACACTTATTTCCCAATAATCTAGACATCATTGAGCTTTAAAAACTTGGTTCTACATGAGATTGTCATAACTGTGTGATTTCTTTTCTTCACATTATAGAAAGGCAGATTATTTATTTTTTCAGCAGTGAGAACTGAGAATCAATGAATAAGTTTAAGGGTATATTTCTTTTTTTTCTCCCCCAACATCAACATTTGTGATATTGTTTTTAAAATGTCTGGTCCTTGGAATTATCATCATTATAGTTTATAAGATTTTATTAATAGATTTATTAACATTTTCAAAAAACAATTTCAATGTTCTTGGTGAGCTATGGATTGATTTAAAAGACTGCCATAAACATACACCCATACACACACAGAGGAACACACACATACATGCACACATACACACACACACACAGATAGCAATATAGTTAGCTAAGGACACCATATTTTCTAGAATTGAGGAAGACAGAGCAAGAGCAAAGCAGTACTTCATTTCAGTTTCCCTTGGCCCTTAGATTCCGTAAAGAAGACATTTGATTGTGTGGGATAATATCCACCAAGGGGTATGTCCTACTTAAAAGTAGCTATTTCTTGCTGTCTCATTCAGAAATAAATGAAAATAATGCCCATGATATGAAATATTAACAGACTTTGGGACCTGGGACCTCTCTGTTCTCCAGCCAAACTTAGCATCAGCAAGACTATATTCCCTAGGAAGCAGGAAGATAGCAAAATGTCCAGATATGCAGCCACACTGTCCAGTGAAATGTCAGGCAATATTAACCAGAAGTCTCCAAACAATACATCTTTTAGGATTCCAATATTCCAGAGATGCAATTCTTCTCCAATATATTCAGTGATACAACAACTTAATAGTATATTTCTTCCTTCAATTTTAGGGTGATATCAAAACATGAATAATTTGGGAAAATGTTACAAGAGCAAAAATATCTTGATTGAGATCTCAGAACTAATATTTGTACTGGACATTCCATTCAGTGAAAGGGGCATTAAATCAAGTAACAGAAAAGCAGATGAAGAAATTTGAGAATTTGAGATGACATAAAAGAGCTTCATTTGTTGCTCCCACTTTGAATAATTACCTAAGTGAAAGTAGTAAGCTCAAGTAATGTCTCTCCTTAAATCATATATTGTGGTGTTTTAAAAAATATATTCACAATTTTTGACACTTCGTTCTTCAAGAGGTGAAGCATAATTCCCCTTCCTGAGTGTAGCTTACTTTGTACTCTGTTCTAATGACAAGGAAACATCACAACTGACTGTGACTTCCAAACTTAGGTTATTAAAAGAAAATGGCTTCCATTTAATTTCTATCTCCTTTCAATATCTCTCTCTCTGTTTCTCTCTCTCACTCCTTCTCTAGTTCTTATCACTTGCCCTCAAAGAAATTGCTATATATGAGCAGCCCTATGGATAGGCTATGTGGCAAGGAACTGAGATATCCAGTCAACTACCAGTGAGGAACTAAGCCTGTCAGCAATGACGTGAGTCTGGAAGTGGATTCCCCGGCCTTCATTGAGCCTGGAGATGGCTATAGCCTGGCCAAAAATGACTACAAGCTCATAAGAAACCATGAGCCAGAAATACCTATCTATGCCAATCCCGCAGAAATTGTATGAGATAATAAATATTGGTTGTTTAAAGTGTTACATTTTGGGACAAGTCATTTTGCAACAATAACTAATGTGTGTGCGTGTGTGGAGAGAGAAAGGCAGGGGGAAGAGACAGAGACAGAGAGGGTGGGAGAGGGAGAGAGAAAGCAAGAGAGAGGAATATTTTTGGAAACTAAAAAGTATATATTGATGAAAAGATATTTTAGACAGGGAAAATTCTAAAAATATAATACACAATAATACCTAGGTCTGTTTTAATCCAGTAGATCAGAGACTGTTATGGGAAAAATAGTGTACCTATTATATAACTACCCCTAATGAAAAAGTTGCAATTCTATAATAAAATGATTCTGTATGGTTACCAATGAAAGATGTTTCATAGCTGAAACATCCAGATGGAAAAGGTGAAATTAACATAATTATAATACTGCCAGCCTTAGAAAGCATATCATTCAATCCACTCATTTTTTTTAATTAGGTGAAGAAATTAAGAAACATTCAGGGTTTCCCCTCTAAGTAATTCACTGTTTTTGCACTAACAATTCTCTTACATTCACACAAATACCTTTTTAAACTATTATTAGATTAATATGTGAATAGAAGTCAAGAACATTTTCTTTTCAAAGAAAATACTTATAAATACCTTGAATGTAAGATACACCAAAAATATTTTCCATTGCATATTTTATGTCTTTAACAAAGCTTCTAATTTCCTAAGTATCACCATATTCTTTATATGTAGCAGACATAGGAACTTGTAATATATGTTCCAAGTTTACACACACACACATATACGCACATATATACACACACACATATACATACATATCCCAAATAATCTTGTTTGGACCAAAGCACACAAATATTGCTATTGTAGATAAGGAAGAGTGATATGATCTGAAGATACAAGTTTTAATACTGTTACAATAATGCATTTCATTACAAAGTAGAAATTATCTGTTTTATTAACAGGATTTTTGGCTCCTTTTTGTACCTAGACTTTGTATAAAGGTGTTTCTCTTCATTAAACTCTATGTGATGAGTAAATTATAAGGTTTTAAAAGATTAAATACATATTAACATATCCCATCACTTCCTAAGTTATTTCAAATTTTGCAAAAGTATATAATCAAGGAGCTAACAAACAGGTAATCTTTATTTGAATTCCACAAAGAGAAACTCAATTTTTATCATTATGGCTCATTGTTGCAATTGGCTAATACTCTTTATTTGACAAATCACAAATTTGATGGACACTAATTGCTCCAAAGTAGATTTTATGGTCTATCATGTCATTAAGAAATTAAGAGTTCAGTACATTTGTTTTAATGAACTAAAATCCATAGTAAAAACAAAAAAACCACATTAATTACATTTGCTAATGACAACAAACTGAAGCATGGAATCAGAACCAGTGACTACAGAGACTTACAACAGACTTAACAAATTCAGAACAAGGAGAATTTTAGTGGTATATGTATCTATATATTATGTTTTTCCTCTTGGATAGAGTCTAATTTCACTTGACTGCAATACTCAATATAAACTTTGTCACGTGGGAATTCATGAATTTGGGGAGATCTCTCTTTATAATTATTTTTCACTTTGTATTCATTCTTTCATGTTTACTTTCCTTGAACGCTCCTTTTGCCCTTTATGTGGCTTTCAGTTCTTTCCCTCTTACCACTAGCACTGTAGATATTTATAAAAGGTATTTGTGGCTATCTCCTAGGGGATGAGAAAGTCTTTCCAAACTCAGACTCATATACTCTAATACCCCTTCCACTTCCAGATTACTGTGTTAGACTATGTTCTATGCTTTGATTCTTGGCTATGTTCTTGATTCTAGATGATGTTCTTGGCTTTGATTCTTCATGTTGATGCCTCATGTGGACTTTCTTCCTGGATTTCAATTAGTCTTATCCCTGATACTGTTTGTGCATTCATTCATACATTCATTCAGGATCTATTATTATTATTTCCACTCAATTGACATCTATTTATTAATTCCTATGATGTATCTGGTACAGTACAAACCCAGAAGACCAACGTCAGTGAATGGGGTGGAAAATAATCATTACTTTCATTGCACTGTAGCAAGAAGGAGTTATTTTACAAAAATAATTCTTTAATTTAAATGCTAATGTGTGCTCTGAAGAAAAACAGAGAAAACTAAGATTATAATGTTGGGGAAATAACCAAAGTCTACAAAGGAAGAAAAATCTTCACTATAAAAAAAAATATTTAGGCAAATGCAATTATAAGTAGTAGGAATTAACCACAGATGGGAAGTAAGAAAAGGGGAGAAATCTAGAAAAGGAATTAATACATTAGAATGCCCTAGCAAGCACAAACCTGTTGGAGAAACTAAAAATTGGTAATCTGTCTGGAGCACAGTGAGGGAGGGAAAGACCAGCAAGAAGTGAGGCTGAAGAATTGCACAGAAGTGAGATCATGCAGTGATTTGTAGGTGATGGTATAGATTTTGGATTTGTTTCTAAGTACATTAAGTTGATAGAAGGCTAGAGCAGTGCAATACAATGTAGTTGGTAATTTAGATTTCTTTCATGGTTTGCCTTAAAGCTGTGATCTCAGGGAACTGCAGTTTTAATGATGATCTTAAATATAAAACTAGCTAAACGGCTTTCAGAATCCAAGCTTCAGTCAGTTGCTTTAGTACTTATTTGTTTGAAAATAAAGGTCTAATATTTACTAAACGAGCCCCAAGCAATGTTGCTTATAGCAAGGTTACTGTAAGTATTTAACTCATTTTATTCAAAATTATAAAAATAAGTGGAGAGGAGGGGCTCAAGATGGTTGTGTGAGTAGGGCCACAGAAATCCTCTCCCAAAACCATATATATATTTGAAAATACAACAAATACAACTACCCCTAAAAGAGAGACCAGAAGATACAGTACAACAGCCAGGGTACATCTACATTTGCGAGAACTCAGCATCTCATGAAAAGGGTAAGATACAAAGCCGCGACCCGGCGGGACCTGATCACTCCCCCCAGACCAGCTCACTGGTGGGAGGAAAAGAATCAGAGTGGGGTGGGAGTGGAATCACAGGGCTGCTAAATAACCAGCCCTAGTAATCGGCACTGGGAGCACAGACACACATTGCATGGTGTACTGGATATTAGAGAAAAGTAAAATCCAAGATGGAGGCTGCAAGAGGGTCCCCACAGCTGGCTCCCCTGGGACAAAAGAAAAGCGGGTGTTTTCTAAAAGTCTTAAAGGGACAAGGGCTAGACAAAATCGTCCTGGAACACTCAGCCCAGCAGGCTGGGAATCTTAAGGAACTTCAGGTGCCCTAACCCCATGTGGGGTAACCCAGCAACAAAGGCCCTCACAGCAATAGGAAGCCTGCCATTCATTCCCCCCAGCTGGTGCTGCAAGCAAACTGGCTGACCCACCACAGCTGCAGAGCAGCCGGGGAACAGTCCTGCCCACAGCAACCACACAGAGTCTTCTCCCAGCACACAGCTAACCAAGACAGACCCAGAGGCTGCTGCCAGCACGCAGCTGCCCAGCACAGACAGAGGAAGCCAGAGCAAGGTCCGGAAGGCACAAAGGGGCACTGTTCTCTCAGGAGAATACACCCAGCATGTCTATGACCTCCCACAGGGCTCTAGGCTGTTCTGAGGGCCTCCCCAGCCCATGGCAGCACAGGAGATTATCCCAGAGACTGCTCCCAGTGTGCAGGTAACCAGCACAGGCAGCAGAAGCTGAAGCAAGGTCCGGAAGGCATGAAGGGGCACTGTTCTTGCAGGAGAACACACCCGGTGCGTCTGCAACCCCTTGCAGGGCTACAGGCTATCCCGAGGGCTGCCCCGCCCACTGCAGCATAGGAGATTACCCCAGAGACTGCTCCCGGTGTGTGGGTAACCGGCACAGGCAGCAGAAGGAAGAGCAAGGTCCAGAAGACACGAAGGGGTGCCCTTCTCACAGGAGAACACACCCAGCACATATGCAACCCCCAACAGTGTCCAAGGCTATACCGAGGGCCACCCTGCCCACAGTAGCTCAGGAGATTATCCCAGAGACTGCTCCCTGTGTGCGGGTAACCAACACAGGCAGCAGAAAAGGGCACGGCAACCAGCAAACAAGATCAGACTTTGTTTTCCCAAGTTACACATGTGCCACCTGCCTGTGACCACTTCTATTGACATGAAGAGGCAGAAGAGTCTGGTCCAGTCAAAAATCACTCAGACAACCCCAGAGAGAGGGCCTGGGGAGATAAATATAACTACTCTTCCTGAAAAATAATTCAAAATAAGAGTCATAACCATGCTGATGGACCTGCAGAGAAATATCCAAGAGCTGAGGGATAAATTCCAGATGGACATAACAGAAATGAAACAGTCAACAGAAGGTTGTAAGAACAGGCTGGACGAGGTGCAAGCAATTGTTAATGGAATAGAAATCAGAGAACAGGAATACAGAGAAGCTGAGGCACAGAAAGAAGAAAGGATCTCTAGGAATAAAAGAATATTAAGGGAACTGTGTGACCAATCCAAACGGAACAATATTCACATTATAGGGGTGCCAGAAGAAGAAGAAAAGAGAAAAAGGGATAGAAAGTGTCTTTGAAGAAATAATTGCTGAAAACTTCCCCAAGCTGGGGAAGAAAATAGTTTCTCAGACCATGGAAGCCTAAAGATCTCTGAACACAAGGGACCCAAGGAGGACAACACCAAGACATATAATAATTAAAATGGCAAAGATCAAAGACAAGGACAGAGTATTAAAGGCAGCCAGAGAGAGAAAAAAGATCACCTACAAAGGAAAATCCATCAGACTATCATCAGACATCTCAACAGAAATCTTACAGGCCTGAAGAGAATGGCATGATATATTTAATGCAATGAAACAGAAGGGCCTTGAACCAAGAATATTGTATCCAGCATGATTATCAGTTAAATTTGAAGGAGAGATTAAACAAATTCCAGACAAGCAAAAGTTGAGGGAATTTGCCTCCCTAAAACCACCCCTACAGGATATTTTAAAGGGACTGCTCTAGATGGAAGCACTCCTAAGGCTAAACAGGTGTCACCAAAGAAAATAAAATCACAGCAAAGAAAGCAGACCAACCAAATACTAACGAAAGACGAAAAATAAAATCAACTATCCACAAAAGAAGTTAAGGGAAACACAAAAGAGTACAGAATAAAACACCTAACATATAGAGAATGGAGGAGGAAGAATAAGAAGGCAGAGAAATAAAGAATTATCAGACTGTGTTTATAATAGCTTAATAAGAGAGTTAAGCTAGACAGTTAGATAGTAAAGAAGCTACCCTTGAACCTTTGGTAACCACGAATCCAAAGCCTGCAATGGCAATAAGTACGTACCTTTCGATAATCACCCTAAATGTAATCTCCTTCCCTCCCCTCCTTGTTCTTAAAAGGGTTTTCTTTTCTAATGTCCCTTCTGCTTCATGAGGGGGCACACGAAGTCTTAAAATACCCTGTTCCTGGCTTCACTTCATCTAGGACAATTCAGACATGCATTTATTTTCAGTATCATTTAGTTTGCAGAGGAAAATCTGACACAGAGACATGGAGTGATCAAGACAGTCTTTAGTAATGACCAAGGCTTCCTAGTGTACATTCAGGATTAACTTCTGTGTCATGTGCTGGGCTCTCTGAGCCATCACAGGGATTAAAATGAGTAACAGTTCTGGGGGCGTCGTCACAGCATGGTTTGATCAAAGCTCTTGGTTAGCTTTTTCTTCCCCATGCATGAATGTTTAATTCACTGAGGCAATCACTTGTGCCATGACCATAGTACAGATGCATTTATAGCTCAAGCCTGGATCATATTCATAGTAATGTATGTTACTCAAGCAAATGTATGTTAGCTGGTTATTGAACATCAGTGGCAACAGATCTCTTGCTGAAACAGTGCCATCAGATTATTTTTACTGAATAGACTCTTGTATTTTGAAAAGGTTTAGTTTAACATAAAAATTGAGCAGATAATAAAGTATCTCATATATGTCCCTTTCCTCCTTGACTTTCCTGTTATTAATATCTTACACTGGTATGGTACCTTTGTTGATGAACCAGTATTGATATATTCTTATAGTCCGTGGTTAACATGAAAATTTACTCTCTGTGGTGTACATTTTCATGTTTTTTTTAAATAAATATATAATATCTTCTATTCACCATTATGGTGTCATGCTGAATAGTTTCCTGGCCCTAAGTTCCCTGTGCTATTTCTCTCCTTTTTTCCCTGGAAACCCTAGTAACCACTGATCTTTTTACTGTCTCTATACTTTTAAGGCACTTGGTTTTTGAGTCCAAATTTACTCTATGTTCTGACTTGGGCTAATCATCTCGCTAGGCATCACTTCCTCATCTGTCAAATTTCCCTGATTGGATTAAATATATTAAATGACGTGGTGTTTACATTATAAAGCCCTATTACAGGACTAATTTTCAACTGGTACTATTCCCCTCTTTAAGCTTATAAGATATTGGGATCACAATTACCCAAAGCAAAGCAAAGACTTGTTTCGTTACAAATTAAATTTTAAATTATGTAGTTCATTAAAAATGCTAAATATAAAAAAATGCAACAATCCACTCTGGACTGAATGCACCAATCAAAAGACACAGAGTAAGAGAATCGATAAAAAAGCAAGACCCATTTATATCCTGCTTCCAAGAGACTCACCTCAAACACAAAGACATACACAGACTAAAAGTGAAGGGATGGAAAAAGATATTTCATGCAAACAATAGAGAAAAAAAAGCAGGTGTTGCAGTACATGTATCAGACAAAATATACTTCAAAAGAAAGAAAGTAACAAGAGATAAAGAAGGACATTACAGAATGATAAAGGGGGCAGTCCAACAACAGGATATAACCATTATAAATATCTATGCACCCAACACAGGAGCACTGACACATGTGAAACAAATACTAACAGAATTAAAGGAAGAAATAGAATGGAATGCATTCATTCTAGGAGACTTCAAAAGACAACTCACTCCAAAGGACAGATCAACCAGGCAGAAAATAAGTAAGGACACAGAGGCACAGAACAACACTGTAGAATAGATGGACCTAACAGACATCTACAGAACTCTACACCCAAAAGCAGCAGGATACACATTCTTCTCAAGTGCACATGGAACATTTTCCCGAATAGACCACATACTAGACCACAAAAAGAGCCTCAGTAAATTAAAAAAGATTAAAATTCTACCAAACAACTTCTCAGATCACAAAGGTATAAAACTAGAAATAAATTGTACAAAGATAACGAAAAAGCTCACAAACACATGGAGGCTTAACAACATGCTCCTAAATAATCAATAGATCAATGACCAAATTAAAACAGAGATCAACCAATATATGGAGCAAAATGACAACAACAGCACAAAGCCCCAACTTCTGTGGCACACAATGAAGGCAGTTCTAAGAGAAAAGTATATAGCAATCCAGGCTTATTTAAAGAAGGAAGAACAATCCCAAATGAATAGTCTAAAGACACAATTATTAAAACTGGAAAAAGAAGAACAAATGAGGCCCAAAGTCAGTAGAAGGAGGGTCATAATATAGATCAGAGAAGAAACAAATAAAATTGAGAAGAATAAAATTATAGAAAAAAATCAAGGAAACCAAGAGCTGGTTCTTTGAGATAATAAACAAAATGGATAAAGCCCTAGCCAGACTTTTAAGAGAAAAAGAGAATCTACACACATCAACAGAATCAGAAATGAGAAAGGAAAAATCACGACAGACCCCACAGAAATACAAAGAATTATTAGAGAATACTATGAAAATCTATATGCTAAAAAACTGGATAACCTGGAAGAAATGGGCAACTTCCTAGAAAAATACAACCTTCCAAGACTGACCAAGGAAGAAACAGAAAATCTAAACAGACCAATTACTAGCAACAACATTGAATCGGTAATAAAAAATCTATCCAAGAACAAAAGCCCTGGGCCAGAAGGATCACCACTGAATTTTATCAGTCATACAGAGAAGACATAATACCCATTCGCCTTAAAGGTTTCCAAAAAATAGAAGAGGAGGGAATATTTCCAAACTCATTCTATAAAGCCAGCATCACTCTAATACCAAAACCAGGCAAAGACCCCACAAAAAAAGAAAATTACAGACCAATATCTCTGATGAGCATAGAAGCAAAACTACTCAACAAAATATTAGCAAACCAAATTCAAAAATACATCAAGAGGATCATACACCATGATTAAGTGGGATTCATCCCAGGGATGCAAGGATGGTACAACATTCGAGAATCCATCAACATCATCCACCACATCAACAAAAAGAAGAACAAAAACCACATGATCATCTCCATAGATGCTGGAAAAGCATTTGACAAAATTCAGCATCCATTCCTGATTAAAACTCTCAACAAAATGGGTATAGACGGCAAGTACCTCAACATCATAAAGGCCATATATGACAAACCCACAGCTAACATCATACTTAACTGTGAGAAACTAAAATCTTTTCATCTAAGATCGGGAACAAGACAGGGATGCTTACTCTCTCCACTGTTATTCAACATAGTACTGGAGGTCCTAGCCACTGCAATCAGACAAAACAAAGACATACAAGGCATCCAGATTGGTAAAGAAGAAGTCAAATTGTCACTATTTGCAGATGACATGATACTGTACATAAAAAACCCTAAAGACTCCACTCCAAAACTACTAGAACTAATATCTGAATTCAGCAAAGTTGCAGGATACAAAATTAACACACAGAAATCTGTTGCTTTCCTATACACTAATGATGAACTAACAGAAAGAGAAATCAGAAAAACAATTCCATTCACAATTGCATCAAAAAGAATAAAATACCTAGGAATAAACCTAACGAAGGAAGTGAAAGACCTGTACTCTGAAAACTACAAGACACTCCTATGAGAAATTAAAGAGGACACTAACAAATGGAAATGCATCCCATGCTCTTGGCTAAGAAGAATAAATATTGTCAAAATGTCTATACTACCTAAAGCAATCTACAGATTCAATGCAATCCCTATCAAACTACCAACAGCTTTCTTCAATGAACTGGAACAAACAATTCTAAAATTCATATGGAACCATAGAAGACCCCGAATAGCCAAAGCAATCCTGAGACGGAGGAATAAAACAGGGGGAATTACGCTCCCTGACTTCAAGCTCTACTACAAAGCCACAGTAATCAAGACAATATGGTATTGGCACAAAAACAGACCCACAGACCAGTGGAACAGAATAGAAAATCCAAACATTAACCCAAACATATACGGCCAATTAATATATGATAAAGGAGCCTTGGATATACAATAGGGAGATGACAGCCTCTTCAGCAGCTGGTGTTGGCAAAACTGGACAGCTACATGTAAGAGAATGAAACTGCACTACTGTCTAACCCCATACACAAAGGTAAACTCAAGGTGGATCAAAGACGTGAATGTAAGTCATGAAACCATAAAACTCTTAGAAAAAAACATAGGCAAAAATTTCTTGGACATAAACATTAACGATTCTTCATGAACATATCTCCCTGGGCAAGGGAAACAAAAGCAAAAATGAACAAGTGGGACTATATCAAGCTGAAAAGCTTCTGTACAGCAAAGGACACCATCAGTAGAACAAAAAGGCATGCTACAGTATGGGAGAATATATTTGTAAATGGCATATATGATAAGGGGTTAACATCCAAAATATATGAAGAACTCACAGGCCTCAACACCCAAAAGAAAATAACCCTATTAAAAAATGGGCAGAGTATATGAACAAGCATTTTCCCAAAGAAGAAATTTTAAAAGATGACGCATTTAGAACATAAGAAGAAGTGACACATAGAAGAGATCAAACGGAAAACAAGAGAAAGTATTTGGAAAACAGACATGATATTGCAAAATTAAAAACTTACTAGACACCGGGTGCTCAGCACAGTTGCCCTGCTCACGCAGGTTCCAACGGAACCTAAACACAGAGCTCACCAGCCAACCCGGACCACCGGCCTCGGACCGGAAGTTCCCACCCCGGGACCTGTAGCGGACCCTCCTTCCGGTATCCATTACGTTCTCTCTGCCCGGAGCCCACCTAACGGCTCCCCGCTAGCCTACCCCGAGGACTCCCCCGGGTCCCCAGCATTGCCTTGGCCTCTGGCTGCCCTCGCTGCCCACCAGGGGATGCTCCGATTCCACCGCCGCCCGCAGCCCGGCCGCCGGCTGTCACGTGCTGTCTTCGGCTTCCAGCCGGCGCCACCAACTATGCCTGCTGTGCCATTACAGGTGCGCCAGAACTACGACCCCGACTGCGAAACCGCCATCAACATGCACATTAACGTGTTGCTGCACGCCTCCTACGTGTACCTGTCCATGGCCTTCTACTGTGACCGCGAAGACGTCGCCTTGGGGTGCTTCGCCCAGTTCTTCCTGCGCCACTCCCGTGAGGAGAAGGAGCAGGCCGAGAGGCTGATGCGCCTGCAGAACAAGCGCGGGGGCCGCCTGCACCTCCACGACATCAAGAAGCCCGACCGTGACGACTGGGAGAGCGGCCTGAAGGCCATGGAGTGCGCCTTGGTCCTGCAGAAGTGCGTGAACCAGAGCCTGCTAGATCTGCACTGCCTGGCAACCACCAAGGGCGACGCGCACGTGTGTGATTTCCTGAACCGTCACCACCTGGACTACCGGGTCAAGGCCATCAAAGAGCTGGGGGACCATATCACCAACCTGCGCAAGATGGGAGCCCCAGAAGCCGTCCTGGCAGAGTACCTCTTCGACAAGCTCACCCTGGGCCACAGCGACGAGGACTGAGCTTGGATGGCCTTCCCCGTAGCCACGGGCAGTTTCCCCTGGCCACCATGCCCAGCAGTCTTATTGAAAGACTGCCCTTACAAAGCGTTCACTTCAGTTTTTCCTTCCAGTTTTCCCATTTCTTCCAATAAAGTTATGTCGTTCTTGATAAATAAATAAAGGTCTCTGGTTGATTCTGTGCACGAAAGCCTCCCCTTTTAACTTTTAAAACAGTTTTTCAGGCGTCTGTGCACCCAGCCATGCCCCATCCATGTGCACCTCAGGATCTGCCTGGATGAAGAAGGGGTTGCACGGACCCGGGAGAACACAAAATCCATCTTGCCCTTGTAAAGGGGGTGGGGGTGGGGGGACAGGGGTGGGTGAGATGGGTGGTCTGGGGCCCCGATGAAGGTGGGTCATGTCCATGGTGGAAGTAGAAAAACCCAGGGTCTAGAATGCATCACAGTGGTTGCCTCTAAGGAACGAGTGAAGAATGGGATTGGGTCGGGATTAAAATAAAGGGAGTCTTCAACTTTACCTGAGAACCTTTAGCTTACTACAATGTACGTGTGTTAACAGTTGTTGCTTTTGGGTCCTAGAAGCGGGTATGACAGAGTATCTCTTTGACACACTCTCCCTGGGCAACAGTGGGAAGGGGAAAGATATTCTGTGCTCATGGATTGGAACAATTAATATTGTTAAAATGTCCATACTACCCAAAACAATCTAGATATTCAATGAAATCCCTATCAAAATTCCCGTGTCATTTCTCAGAAAAATAGAATGATCCTAAAGTTAATATGAAGCCACTAAAGACCCTGAATAGCCAAAGCACTCTTAGGAAAGAAGAACAAAGCATCCTGATTTCAAACTATGCTACAGATCTACAGTAATCAAAACAATATGGTATTGGCATAAGCACAGACACACAGATTATTAGAACAGAGAAGGGCCCAGAAATAAACACAAACATACATGGTCGATTAATTTGTGATAAAGGTGCCAAGAATATACAGTGAGGAAAGGACAATCTCTTCCATAAATAGTGTTGAGAAGAAACAGGCCAGCCACAGGCAAAATAATGGAATTAGATTACTATCTTACACCATATACAAAAATTAATTCAAAATGGATTAAAGACTTAACTGTTAGACCTGAAACCATAAAACTCTGAGAAAAGGATTCTTGGAAGATGGTGTATCAAGAGGTTCCTGTGTTAACATCCTTCCATGGACACACCAAGACAGCAATATATTTAATGCAACTTACTCTGAAAATGACCTAAACTGGTAAAATAGATATTCCACAGTTAATGACATAAAGAGAAGGCCACATTAAGAAGAGTAAAAGGGACAGAGATGTAGTCGGGTCCAAGACTCCACCCCACCCCACCCCACCCCTGTGTGGCAAGCGCAAGTGGGAGAGAGAGAGGTACAAGGAGCAAGGGAATCCAGCCCCACAGTGGCACTGGGTCCCTGCACCAAGAAGCTGAGCTCCCAGAGTATCTGGCTTTGAGAATCAGCAGGACATAACCCGCAACTTTGCAAATCAGTGAGGCCTAAGTCTAGGAGAGCTGGAGTGCTGTGGGAGTCAGACTCTCTACTCAGGGTGGGCCAGCATGCTGTGTCAGTCAGTCTGAGACCCAGCGCAGGTCAGCAGTTTGAAAAGTGCCTGGGTGATACATGAAGAAAATGTATTGACTAATTTAGAGACATGTACTGGAGGGCTGGGTATCTGCAGGAGCTTTCTCCAAGGAAGACAGTGTTGGCAGACACCGTTTTTGTGGCCTCCTTCAGCCTAGCTGGCCCCACTCTTGTGGGGAGGCAGTTCTGACACTCTACAGCTATCATGCCAGCACCAGTTGCCCTGCCCCCATTACCCCGTGGATCCAACCCAAGAGGCATACCTCCAAACCGGCTCCTGCACTGTCACAGCACACAGGCAGCCTCATTTGGGACCTACATCTCCCCAGAGTGACTCCTGTCCTACCATACCTGGTGGACAGCTCCAAACAGGACTGGGATCCCTCCAGAGTGACTCCTGTCCCAGGGAGGGGAGGAGCTAGCCCCACCCACAATTTGGTAGATAAATCAGCCCTCTCAGACAGCAGCCCCAGGAACAATCCCTGCCCACCAGGGTGCAAACAGTAGGTGGAGTGAGCCATTGCTGACAGCTGGGCTGAGAGCCAGCCCTGCCTACCAGTGTGCCTGCAGCAGCCACAGCCCAGCCACAACAGGGAGGTGCATGCATCCCCACAGGGATCACCCTGGGTGCACTTGGTTCTGGTGACTAGAGGGAATTGTATTACTGTGCACCAAAGAACATCTACTATAGAATGCCACTACTTTCAACACCAGGGGACATAACCGGCCTACCTAACAGATACAATCACAAGAGTGTCAGACAAAATGAGGAGACAGAGGGGTATATTCCAAACAAGAGAAGAAGAAAAACCCAGAAAAAGAGCTAAATGAAATGGAGGTATGCAGTACACGTGATAAAGGCTTCAATGTAATGACCATATAGAAAATCACTGGACTAGAGAAAAGAGTGTGTGAAGTCAGTGAGGACTTTAACAAAGAGAGAGAAAATATAAAAAAGAACAAGTCAGGGCTGAAGAAAACAATAACCAAAATGAAAACTAAACTGGAGGACATCAATACCAAATGAAAGGATGGAGAAGAATGGATTAGTGATCTGGAAGACAGGGCAGCAGAAAACTACCAAGATGAACAGCGAAAAGGAAAAAAGAATTTTTAAAAATGTGGATAAGGTAAGGGGTCTCTAAGACAACTGCACACACAATAACATTCACATTATAGGGGTTACCAGAAGGAGAAGAGAGAAGGCACTGTCCTCATGCTAAAGCCAGATGAGGATACTACCAGAGAATAAAACTGCAGGCCTTGTCTCTTGATGAATATAGATGCAAAAATTCGTAATAAACTACTATCAAACTGACATAAGCAGCACACCATCTTGGACTGCCTTTTAAA
This sequence comes from Smutsia gigantea, assembly GCA_032199065.1. Taxonomy (NCBI): domain Eukaryota; kingdom Metazoa; phylum Chordata; class Mammalia; order Pholidota; family Manidae; genus Smutsia; species Smutsia gigantea. The sequence continues at coordinate 40,082 of JAVSCE010014158.1, forward strand.
CTCTTCAGCAAATAGACAATAACTCAGCCCACCTTGAGGGCAGGGCAGGCCGTCTTGATTGATGATTGATA
>JAVSCE010014159.1:0-238566 GCA_032199065.1 Smutsia gigantea
AGTAGAGTGGGGCAGGGAGAAAAGCTCCTGTATTTTTTTGGTTATTGTACTTACTTTTTTACATTGTGTCTACAGTCTTCGAACATGTCCCAGCCCCCCAGTTTGTAAGGTGGTATACAGTGTTTGCATAAGTACCGCTATTTTGTCATCTGCTATGCAGGACTGCAATATCGTTTTCATTTCCCAGTAAAACTGGGTTGAGAATCATGGACTCAATAAATATTAGATCAGGGAGCCATTTAGAAGATAGGACTTGTGACTTTTGAAGGGCAGGAAGTATCAGATCTCAATAAAGAAAAAGATCTTGTTTCTTTTGTATGTTGTTTTTACCTCACAAATAGTTTCCCACCCTTGATCACATTTTATCTGTACTGTGATCTAGAAAGGTAAAATAAAGGTTATTAACCCCATTTTATACATAGGGAGCCAAACTTGCTTGCTGTCCTCTAAACATGGGCTGCATTTTTCTGTTTTTATGCTTTTATATATGCTGTTTCATTCACCTGGAATTTCCTAACCCCTAAATCCACTTGCCATGATTCTAATCTTCTTTGAGGGCTTATCTAGGATTCTACTCACTGCTGAAGGTTTTCTTCATTTCCTAACCAGTTGCATCTCTGTTTACTCATCTAACTTCCAAATTGGATTGGGACCCTTTTGAGGACAAAGACTGTGCCAGAAAAAAATACCAAAAACCTCACAATAGGAATAATCACTAACATCTGTTACACCCTTTCTTTGTGCCGATTCTCTGCTAAGTACTTTATTCTGCCATTCAGTGAGTTTCTACTCTGTGTGAAGTGCCTACTCCATGGCAAGTACTGATGTAAAGATTGGACACTTCATTATTTCAGTTATTTACATGATTTCAATTAATGCTCACAAAAAACAAATAAGGTAGGTGTTACTAGCCCCATTTTGCAGATGAGGAAACAGGCATAGAGTCCAGTTGATAAGTAAATTGCCCAAGGTCATGCATTGAATAGGTAGTGAAGCTGGAATTTGAACTCTACCATTCTGATTTCAGAAACCATGCTTGTCACCACTACATGTCAAATAATCTTTGATCCCTATCTTTTTCTTCCTGCATCCATCCCCAGCTCCTACCTTAAAATAAGAAGGGCCTGATAATTATAGGGTAAATGGAATTAAGTGGAGAAACTGAAATCTAGAGAAATTGGCATTCCAAAAGTCACAGGACTTGTTGGGCTGAAAAACCTAGAATCTAGGTCTTAAATTCCCAGCTCAGGTTATTTTCCTCTAGGCTGCCTTACTTTTTAAGGCATTTAGAAGATGGGGACGAACTAGCTATAAGCAGAGAATAAGGGTATGTGAGGATGGGGGTGCCTATCATGAAGAGGTCAAAGATATTCTCAAAAAATCCTCATAATATAGGAAGTTATGAATACACAATGGCTCAAAGTGAAACAGAAAGCAAGTTGTATCATCCAAATAATTGTCAGGCTTTTGCTTTTCCTAACTTGTCTCGAACAGAATGTTCTTTGGGTGAGAGCCCAGAAATCTCCAGCATTTCAGACAACCCTTTCTGAGCCTTATTCTTTCCCATATCTCATAACAGGACCCCCACCATGGAAGAGATAATAGAAGATCCCCCCACATCAGCTGTCATGCTGGATCACTGTCATTTCTCTCAGGTCATCTTTAACAGTGTGGAGAAGTTCTACATCCCTGGAGGGGATATCTCATGCTATTATACCCTCACCCAACATTTCATTCCCCGTCGAAAGGACTGGATTGGCATCTTTAGAGTAAGTGGTTAACTTAGTACCAAGTGACTGGGAACTAGAGGTAAATCTTCATTATCTGAGTGTGTGACTGTCTGGATATTATAAGCATTTTGTACATTATGTCTGGCCAATTATAAAATCCTAAACTAACTTCCCTAGCATTTCCCCTTCACACACCAATATGTGCTATGGGACTCAAATTTTAATTTCAGTAGCAAGCTAAAATGGCAAATCATACAATCCCCAAGTTTTATTATGCTTTCAATGACCAAATGTAAATTTTTTAAAATTATGTTTCTTTGAAATATTAATCTATGACTTGACTGGGATAGGCAGCCCCTTATATAATTTGTGTGACTTTAAACATCACTCTCTTACTTAGTAGAAGTTTGTTCCTGAGTAAGTATGACTTGCTTGTTTGTAAAGATTTCCAAGGACAGAAAGTTTTATGAGTTTATGAGCAGTGACCTCTCCCAGTGTCTAATCACCCTGTCAGTTCAAGTACAGAAATGGCACTTTTATATTATAGTCAACTTACTCTCTACCTCCCTTTTGCCCCCATCTGTGTCTCTATCTGTCACATCTTAACACACACGCACTCATCATAATGATAAATCTTCCTATTATATCAAGAGACAGGAGAGAAAGGTCAAATGCAAGTAATTTACACTGCTGAGTCCCAACGTCAGTGACCTTTGTTTTGACACCTCAGTATGTCAATGTTCTTGTTTGCCAGTATTGTTCATCCTGAAATGACACATCATTCTTGACTGTACTATGAAGAAGGAGCTGGTGTTTATTCCCATGCTTCTTTGAGATACTTTTCCTTGATTGAAATGCAAAGCTAATAGATGGAGCGATGGAAGCTGATGGTTAGCGGTAGAGAGAGTGGACGACCAGAGGGACACTGGCAGGTATCATGACCGCTCCTGAGACTGTAGGATATTGACTCACTAGGCTAGAAGAAGTTCTAACGCAGAAAACTGACACACCAGAGGGTTTTCTTATTTGGAAAGAAGATGGTAGTTGTTTTTTTCTTCCCCATATGTAGCAAAGCTATCCAGTAAAACTTTTTACGATCAACACTGTCCAGTAGAACTTTCTGCAGTGGAGCTATTCACTGTCCAGCACAGTAGCCCCTGGCCACATGTGACTACTAGCACTCAGAATGTGGGCAGGGTGACTGAGTAACTGGATTTTAAATTTTATTTAATTTTCATTCATTTAAATATCTTCATGTGACTAGTGTTTATCATCTTGGACAGTGCAGGTATAGATAATAAAAGAGGATGGATTCCAAAATTACTTAGTAGGCTTTGAAATGTAATCTGCAACATTTTTTCAACAGTTATATTTCTGTTTTTCTGGGACTGTATTCCCCAAGCACTTAGCAACTTTTTCCAGGAATGACTTTTTCATAAACCAAATGAAAATCTTATGCTTGTTAAAAACATTTTTTTAAAGATGCACCGATATTTGGGATGTTTCATGCATATCAGAGGTATTGTCATACCTCAATAAAGAAGTCGTGGTTAACCCAAAGAACGGCTTCTACTGTCCGTTGTTTGTAAAGCTATTGATTTCAACAACTACCCTGAAGTCTGAAAGAAAGATTTAAGACTAATAAAGAGAGAACACAAACTTTTTGAGATTATATGATGTGCTAGGTCTTTGATGACATGTGTGTATACATTTGTGTGTGTGTGTTCTAATTTAATTCTCCCAGCACAGCAGCTCTCAGAGGTAAGTAGTAGTATCTTCTGTGCACAGATGAATAAAATGAATATATTCAAGAGGTAACTTTCTCAAGGTATCCCAGTGAGTAAGGGTAAGCTGGTTGGACTCCCAAACCTCTGCTTTTTATCCCCTATTCTGCTGCACTCCTTTGAACAGCAGACGGTAAATTAGAGAATGAGAGTTGACTGTAAAGTTTTGTCTTTCGTATCTCACTTCTAAAGCTCTCCCAGAATTCTTTCAGTGTAATCTTAACTCCTTATCACTCTAATGCTGGTACTTCTGGCACCACGTAGGCATTCATGAAATGTCTTTGCATCTGCATTAGCTACATATTCTCTATATGGTAGAAGCTACCGTTAAAGATAGAGTGTAAAGTGGTGGGTGTTGGCTTTCCTTCCTTCACTATATAATCCTGTGCTCCATACTCTCCTTTACCTGGACACTTAAATGTTCCCGAGGTTTCAGAGAGGGGAAATACCATGCCATGAGAGACAGACTGGGACTAAGACTACTCAGGTGGAGGAGCCAGGGACAGAAATTGCGGGTAGCTAGAAGGTGTTTCCTTGTTCCAAGGTGGCAGTAATTCTTAGGTCTTCTCAGTTGATATTTCGGTCACAGTGCATTAAGAAACTCCAGGCTGTGAATGAAGACTCCATAAAATTCCTGCTTTTTGTACCACCACAGGCTGCAGTGGCTCTGAGACACTTACAGCGATGGGGTATTAATGAGACACTAAAACATGCCTTAGTATGTTCTGATGAGCTTTCAGTGTAGCCTTTTCAACCCTGCTCTGATTCCTTAATATATAAAAATAGAATTTATTTTTAGTTCTTTTTCTTCCCACTGGGCTCAGGCAGGGTCAAAACACAATAGTATGTGTAATTTTCCTTCTCATTTGCTGAGTGTTCTCCCCTTAAAGACACAATGGCTTCCTTTCTATTCTCTGGTATGTTATCTTCCAGGTACGATCTGAGCCATGTTTTACCCTTTTCAGACCTGGTGAGATATTTGCCACTTAGCCAGCTTTCTGCTCTGAGGCATATTTTACTTATATCTTATGACTTACTGCATTCAGTACCTGGAAGAGGCCTTTATGACTACCAGGTAGTTGTTATATTTATCACCAAAAACCTTCATTAAGCATGTATTAAGAAAAACACTGAAGAAAGAAAACTATGTGTACTGAACTTATTATCTGGTGCCTCATAATTTAAGAACCATCTGGCCTTTCCACCCCTAACACACTTACTATTCAGAAAATGCATTTTTTTAAGGCAATATGGTATAATCAGGTAGGTGACAAGACTGAGTTGGACCAGGAAAGGACAGACCAATGGAGAGGGCAGATCAGATAAGAAGTGCTTTCTGATTGAGAAGTTCCGAGAACACTGTTGTAAGAAAATAGTAGATCAGAGTTCACAATCTTAGAACTTTTTTCCCCAATCCCTCTCAGTTCCATGTCTGACTTGGAGACATAATTTTTGGAACTCATGTTTTAACTCAGCTTCATTGGTGTTGAGTGGCCAGTTTTCATTTCCTTCTCTGACAGGTATTTTGGACTGTGTGCATGCCAATTTTTAGTCATATCAGACATTTTACCATATATAGTTGTCAGAAGTCCAGAAGCAAGATTTGATCCATTGTGGGTGGACCTTGTCATAATGAACTTATTTTATTCTATTTTCATCAACATAAACAAATAAAAAGGAAGTGCATTTTAAGAAGACATAGTCCAAATAAGAATTTTCCCCTGAGCACTTCCAGATGCTGAATGAGAGCCTCTTGTCATTGCAGGTGGGATGGAAAACAACCCGTGAGTATTATACCTTCATGTGGGTTACTTTGCCCATCGACGAAAACAGCGAATCAGCCAAACAGCAGGAAGTCCAATTCAAAGGTGAGAAAAATACTGAATTAAAGGTATTGAAGACAGTTAGCAGCCAAGACTAATTAATTCTCTTGAACTTGAGCTTTGTGAGGCAGATAAAAGACTTGCAGATTTTTAGTTTTCTGAATAGACTTTATTTTGGGTTAAAAATCATGTTGTGTTTTCAGCTTATTACTTGCCCAAAGATGATGAGTATTACCAGTTCTGCTATGTGGATCAAGATGGTGTGGTCCGGGGTGCAAGTATCCCTTTCCAATTCCGTCCCGAAAATGAGGAAGACATACTGGTTGTTACCACGCAGGTCTGTAAACATCTCACGTCAATCCATTCCTGCCGTTAAGAGTTGTAATCCAAGGATAGGGTGGAAGTTGAGTCAATAAGTCTTTATTGAATATCTAACAGATACTGGGGTTGGGGAAAATTTATACATTACTGTATCAGGAATGACTCAGGAACATTAATGAGAATCATAACAATACATGATTTCTGCTGTCGCTGAAACTTCTGTAACTCACTGGCATTCTTATTCCCTTAACTTTTCCAGTTATTTAATTTTTGTCATCTGTACATCTTACAACCATAGTCAATTTCTAAGCTCCTTTGAGGAGATTCACACCAAATACTCTTCTGTGTACCTCTCAGTTCTGAACTAGAGTCTGTCAGACATGACTGTTAGATTTACTCAGTTACTTAGTAGGAACACCTACTTTCCATCCCACATTATGATAAGCACTAGGGATGCAGTCAAGGATCATTTAAAACACTATGCCCGGCCTCAAGGAGCTAAGCCCAGTAGGAGGAGAAGAATATACGTTTTTCTGTCATTTTCTCTTCTAACTTCTTTGTGGCCTTCATTTGCTTATCTTTCTTTCTTGGTGATGGCAGGCTCAATGCTGCAATTACACAGACATACCTCTCTTACCTCCTTCCCTATATACTGGGATGCTGCTCTCATTTGAGGTACACAGATGTCACTACAGTGAGTGGAAATCAGCCAGACCCTCACCATCCCAGCCGATGGGAATTTGCTGCTAGAGAGGGCCTTGAATATCCATTGAGGTATAAAAGGTCAAAAACGAGCTTGTGAAATGCTCTTTTGTAGGGTGAGGTGGAAGAGATTGAACAGCACAACAAGGAGCTTTGCAAAGAAAACCAGCAGCTGAAGGACAACTGTATCAGCCTCCAGAAGCAGAACTCAGACATGCAGGCTGAGCTCCAGAAGAAGCAGGTATGGCTGCTTGTTAAATGTGAACTTGGAGTATGAGACGGTGCCTCTTATCCAGCACCATTTTCTGTTTGCTTGTGATCTCCCTTAATACTAATACTTTTGAAAAGGCATGGTGTTAAAAGTTTTTATGGATTATTTTATTTAAACTTCATAGCAAACCTTTGGAATAGGTACTGTTATCCCAATTTTATAGATGAGTAGCCTGAGGCTTAGAGAGGCGTTAAGTAATCCTTTATACAGCTGATCAGTGATGGAGCCAGGATTCAGACCCAACCAGTCTGACTGGTTCTTCCCACTGCCTATTATAATTTGAAATGCTTGCTTTGATTAGCGATAACATGGGCATCAAGAAAGAGAACAGAGTATTAAAGAAAGGTTGCAAGTTATCCAAAGTCTTTGCCTCTTCACTTTGGAATCACCCTTCAAATAAGCGGGTGGTGAATGAGAATTGATAATGCTAGGAGCCAAAGAAGAGAATTTTCTCTAAAAACTATAAAGTAATTACACTGAAATCATTAGCTTAGAAGTTCCCAGAACACACAGACTTTGGCAATTGCCACCTATAAAGCCCTTGATCTTCAGGTGAGGAAACTGAGGCCCCAAGGAGAAGGAAAGAGGTCTGGTTAGTGATCACACTGGCTTAAGACTCACGTCTCTTGACTCCCAGACAGTGCTCTCTCTGTTCTTTACACCTTCCTGACATACAAGTGCCTGTGATATCCTCAGCCCTAGGCTGGTATAGAAGTGTGGATGGCAGGCCCAGGCTGCAGACCTGGCTTGTCCCAAGCAGTTAGATAACAAACAAAGGTAGCAGAGGTGTAACTCAAAATTCAGCTGTTGAGAACCAACATCTGGCCAGGAGCCCTACAGCCTACCTGCCAGGTTCTAGGCAATGAGAAGGTCTGGGTTCTTGGGTTAGCTCTCCTACATACTTGCTACCAGTTATAATGATACCAAAAGCCAATATTTATCCAGCACCCATTATGTGCCAGGCACTATAATTAAGCACATGGCTTCATTTAATACCTACAACAACCCCCCATCTCAGAGAGGTCAAGTGACTTGCTCAGTGTTACAGTCAGTTCATGGCTTTGGTATGAGCTGGGATTTGAACTCAAATATCTGTTTTTTATTTTAAAACCCATGTTTTGTGTGTGTGTGTGTGTGTGTGTGTGTGTGTGTCCACAGGTATTTTATTTTATTATTTATTTATTTATTTTATTGAGGTATCATTGATATACAATCTTATGAAGGTTTCACATGAGCAACATTGTGGTTACAACATTCACCCATATTTTCAAGTCCCGCCCACACACCCCAGTGCAGTCACTGTCCCATCAGCATAGTAAGATGCTGTAGAGTCACTACTTGTCTTCTCTGTGCTATACTGCCTTCCCCATGACCTCCCTACATTATGTGTGCTAATCATAATACCCCTTAATCCCCTTCTCCCTCCCTCCTCATCCACTCTCCCACCCCCTTCTCTTTGGTAACCACTAGTCTCTTCTTTGAGTCTGTGAGTCTGCTGCGGGTTTGTTCCTTCAGTTTTGCTTTGTTGTTATTCTCCACAAATGAGTAAAATCATTTGGTACTTGTCTTTCTCTGCCTGGCTTATTTCACTGAGCATAATACCCTCTAGCTCCATCCATGTTGTTGCAAATGGTAGGATTTGTTTCTTCTTATGGCTGAATAGTATTCCATTGTGTATATGTACCACATCTTCTTTATCCATTCATCTACTGATGGACACTTAGGTTGCTTCCATATCTTGGCTATTGTAAATAGTGCTGCGATAAACATAGGGGTGCATATGTCTTTTTGAATCTGGGATCTTGTTTTCTTTGGGTAAATTCCTAGGAGTGGAATTTCTGGGTCAAATGGTATTTCTATCTTTAGTTTTTTGAGGAACCTCCATATTGCCTTCCACAATGGTTAAACTAATTTACATTCCTACCAGCAGTGTAGGAGGGTTCTGCTTTCTCCATATTCTCTCCAGCATTTGGTGTTCCTTGTCTTTTGGATGTTGGCTATCCTAACTGGTGTGAGGTGATACCTCACTGTGGTTTTAATTTGCATTTCCCTGATAATTAGCAATGTGGAGCATCTTTTCATGTGCCTGTTGGCCATCTGAATTTCTTCTTTGGAGAAGTTTCTGTTCAGATCCTCTGCCCATTTTTTAATCAGGTTATTTGCTTCTTGGGTGTTGAAGCATGTGAATTCTTTATATATTTTGGATGTTAGTCCCTTATCAGATATGTTGTTTAGAAATATATTCTCCCATATCATAGGATGCCTTTTTGTTATGCTGATGGTGTCCTTTGCTGTACAGAAGCTTTTTAGTTTGATGTAGTCCCATTTGTTCATTTTTGCTTTTGTTTTCCTTGCCCGAGGAGATATGTCCAGGAAAAAGTTGCTCATGTTTATATTCAAGAGATTTTCATCTGTTTTCTTCTAAGAGTTTTATGGTTTCATGACTTACATTCAGGTCTTTGACCCATTTCGAGTTTACTTTTGTATATGGAGTTGACAACAATCCAGTTTCATTCTCTTACATGTAGCTGTCCAGTTTGCCAACACAAGTTGTTGAAGAGGCTGTCATTTCCCTATTGTATATCCATGGTTCCTTTATCATATATTAATTGGCCATGTATGTGTGGGTTTATATCTGGGCTGTTCCATTGATCTATGGGTCTGTTCTTGTGCCAGTACCAAATTGGTTTGATTATTGTGGCTTTGTAGTAGAGCTTAAAGTTGGGGAGAGTAATCTTCCCAGCTTTATTCTTCCTTCTCAGCATTGCTTTGACTGTTTGGGGTCTTTTGTGGTTCCATATGAATCTTAGAACTATTTGTTCTAGTTTGTTGAAGAATGCTGTTGGTATTTTGATAGGTATTGCATTGAATCCGTAGATTGCTTTAGGCAGGATGGCCATTTTGACAATATTAATTCTTCCTATCTATGAACATGGGATGTATCTCCATTTATGGTATCTTTAATTTCCCTCATGGGTGTCTTGTAGTTTTCAGGGTATAGGTCTTTCAAAAACCCATGTTTTTTTAGAGACAGGATCATACATACGGTGGTTAGAAACCTTAATTTTGGAGTCACACGGACTGTTTTCTTACTTATTATTTAATGACTGGGAGAAATCTCTTTACATCACTGAGCCTCAGTTTCCCTTTTTAAAAAGGGGATTGAATAATACCTGCTTTCTCAAAGAGATCCATTACATCCACGTCCATAACCGCATTTTTTGCAAAAGCCAAATGGTGGAGGCAGTTTAGGTGTACACCCAGTGTTAGATAGACAGATAGACATGGTGTGCATGTACATACAATGGACATACAATGGAATATTGTTCAGCCTTAAATGGGAAATTCTGACACATGCTGAAACATGGGTGAACCTTTAGGACATTATGCGGGGTAAAATAGGTCAGACACAGAGAGACCAATACCATATCATTCCACTTATATGAGTTATCTTAGAGTAGTCAACTTCATAGAGACACAAAGTAGAATAGTAGTTGCCAGAAGCTGGGGTGGGTGGGTGGGGGGTGGAGGGAATGGGGAGTTAGTGTTTAAATAGTACAGGACTTCAGTTCTGCAAGATGAAAAGAGTTCTGTGGGTGGAGGGTGGTGATGGCTGCACAACAATGTAGATGTACTTAGTGCCACTGAACTTTATGCCTAAAAATGCATAAGATAGTAAATTTTATGTTACATACATTTTACTGCAATTTTTAAAAAATAAAAAATGTTGAGAAAAGACTATAAACTAAAAGTTTTTTAATCTTGAAGCTAAAAATAGGGAGTTGTTATTGACACACAAGGTTGGCTTCAGTGCAGAGTAAAATCGGGAAAGAAAAAGCAAATGTCTAGGACCAGTATGGCTGCCACTACCACATGTGGCCATTGAACACTTGAAATGTGGTGCGTTGTGATACACTGTAAGCATAAAATGTACACCAGATTTTGAAGACTTAGTATGAAAAAAGTGTAAAATATTTCCTTTTTATTGTTTGCATGTTGAAATGGTATTTTAGCTATATTGGATTAGATACGCTTTTAGTAAAATTAATTTTTTCTGTTTTTTTCTACTTTTTTAACATGGCTACTAAAAGTTTTAAGTTATGTATGTGGCTTTCATAAATGTATTGCACAGCACTGTTCTAGGAGAAAAGCAACTTTATTTTGTCTGCTGTGTCTGCAGTGCCAGAACAGTGTCTGGTGGGTAATAGACATTCATTCAACATCGGTGTGATAAATTAATGGACACATGTAAGTTCCATTGAAAGAGAAATTAAGGCAGATGCATTTTTAATTCAGAAAGAACACATTAAGATCATTTTAATATGGAAACTCCTTTATTTGGATATTTCATTCACTGCTGTGTCGTGCTGTGCCTGACATACAGTGAGTGCTCCATAAATATTTGTTGGCTGCCTGAAATACTAGAAACTGTCTTAGACATGGTGTGTCCCTTTGACATTTCAATCTACAGGAGGAGCTAGAAACCCTAAAGAGCATCAATCAGAAGCTGGAACAGAAAGTCAGAGTGCAGAAGGACTGTTGGGAGACGGAGCTGATTCAGTGAGTGTGATTCTTGGATGGGAGGAGCTGCTGCGTCATAGACACCCTTAGGGTGGGGGTCAGCTTAGCTTTCTAGTATTTGTTAGATAACAGTCTTCCTATGATGACAATGATAGGTATGGTCTGCCCCTCTGAATCATGAGCTCTTTGATTCTAGATTAGAGAATCAGTATCAAAATACTAATAAGCAATGACCTGATTTCAAGTATTAATGTTAAGTATTGAATATTGCAGTAAGAGGTCAGGAAGCCAAAACAGGATTGAAGAAGAGACTGTTGGATTTTTAAAATAACGGCAAGCTTGGGGCCAAGGCAGTCTGCAGTCATTTAAGGCCTGGGGGATTTGACCTAGAATCAACATATTTTTCACATAGTCATCTTCATCTCCACAGACTGAAAGAGCAAAATCAGAAGATGTCCTCAGAAAATGAGAAGATGGAAGTGAGGGTAGATCAGCTTCAGGTAGGTGATGCCAGACCTTAGCCAAAGTGTATCACTTACCTTGCTGCCCCTCCTCTCTGGTGGCCCAGAAAAATGCATTTCATTGTATTGAGTGCCTAGTGGTATACCTTTCCATAGCATCAGACTAAAATTTCAAGACTGTATGTTTTCTATCCTTGACTCCCCACACACCCTTTTTTAAAATAATCACAGTCCACAAGGAACTGAATAAATTTGTTCAGTTTATGTTTATCTTGAGCTCTTAAGATGGAACTGCCATCTATACCAACAGTCTTCAAACTTTTTTTTTTAGCTACAAAATCTTTTCAAGCAAAATCATACTTAAAAGTCTGAAATGTAAAGTTGTACCAGCAGAACTGCTCTTGTCTGTGCCTTAAAGAGGGGCTTTAAAGAGTGGTTTGTTGAACTTTACTCAGTTGAGTCTTAGATTCTTAGGGTGTAAGGTCGAGCTGAAAAATGAAGACATTCTAAGGAATATTTGGTGGTTGGGAATTGCTAGGGAACACACATCTCATTACTGTACATTAAAAAGCATTGTTTCTATTTATTTTCCTTCTTTTATATCTTGGTTATATTCACTATTTTTGTTCTAGGCACAGCTGTCAAATCAAGAGAAAGAAATGGAGAAGCTTGTTCAGGGAGATCAAGATAAGACAGAGCAGTTGGAGCATCTGAAAAAGGAAAATGGCCAGCTCTGTCTCAGTTTAACTGAACAGGTAGCCGTGGATGAAAATAACATTTTTAGGCATTTTTGAAAAAATATGTACATTGTTCTTTCTTTACTCTGTCATATACCTGGATATCACAGTGGCTCTGGGAAGGATTTCAGAGGAAGCCGTCTGAGATGAGGTATCTCATGGCTTTTCTCAGAAAGTAACAGAAGACAACTTGCTTCTCTGCATCCTGCTTGCTCATTAGCTCAGCTGGCCCTTCCCGTGTGTGTGTGTGTGTGTGTGTGTGTGTGTGTGTGTGTGTGTGTTTTCCCAGGGTGTGTGTGTGTGTGTTTTCCCAGCAGTGATCCTGAAATCTGGTTTTGTGCAGAGGGAGCACCAGAAGAAGCTCGAGCAGACAGTGAAGGAGATGAAGCAGAAAGAAACGACTGCAGTGAAGCAGCAGCAGGAGTTAACGGCATGTCTGTCTTTGAATGGCTATGTGGGAGGGAGCCTAAAGAAAGGAGGGAATATGGTGTGTTTCCAGTAGGTGGAAAGGATAAATAAGACAGATGAGGATAGCATTTGCCTCTGGACATTTAGCTCTACCCCACAGGGCAAAGAATCTGTATTTACAGACTGTTTAGGAGAGGTGAGATTTCTATTGTATGATGTGTGATAAAGGGATATTGAAAGGTAAACTGCAGGACAGGTAGCAAATAGAACCTTGGGCTAAGAATCACACAGAATACCCCTCCCCACTTCTTAAAGAGTTATTGTGGGGGCAGACAAATTAATAATTATAAAGTTAAGCTCTACAATTAGGTAATATTACAGTAATCAAAACAAATTTTGTTATAATTCATATAATATGAGCTGTCATCATGTTATTCTGAGCTATAGTAATATAGCAATGAAAGCTAATTGAGACTAATAATTTCTGCAATACATTGTTGGAAAAGAGGCCTTATGGTGATGACATTATCTAAGAGCCCCATTTTCTGAATTGATGTAAGGGATGAGAAATCCTGAAATCTGGAGGATACCCAGCTATTGGGACTATAACTCAAATCATATGGCATCTTTTATTCATTCAGTCATTATCCAATCAGTTATTGAGGACCTACTACTATATATAAGATATGTTTATTTTAGCATGATATAATAAAGAGTAGAACTGAGTTTGAAAATCAGCTCACAGGTTAAGTTTAGCCCAAAGAAATGTTTTATTAGGCCTAAATGGTGTTTCTTTAAAAATTGAACTGGTTACTAACAACTAAAAATAGGAATATTTCCCATTTTAAAAAAATTGTATTTCCACCTTATTGAAACACTAGAGGTGCTGGCAACACTGAGCCCACATTCCTGCACAGCAGGAGTGTCTGGAGCTCAAGAGTGTCTGGAGCTGAGATCTGCTGCACCTTTTAGATGGGCCGGGTGTCCCCCATTTGGCTGCAGGCTTCAACTATTTCACTGCATCCAGCTCCTTCATTCAGTTACATTACTTGCTGCCTCTATTGGCACATTTGAGTTTATGACCTCTGAGGTAGCAAAGAAACTATTGTTTTAAATAATCTATAACCATTCAAAGGTTTGAACCTCCTTGGGTCATGGGTTTCCTTGGTTTTCACGAGTGTTTTTCAAGACCCAGGGGCTCCCCAGCTGTCTGCTAGCAACTATTCCTCATGCATCCAAAAGGTCACTAACTGTGAGGACTATGTATCTTATACTTCAGGAGCCTAGGAACAAGAGAAGAGCAGTGGAGGAGCAGTTAGTACAAGAGGTGGAACGTCTAAAGGCAAAGGTAGAGGCTGGGAAAGCCTGTTCCTTAGAGAAGTACAAAGAGTGTCACCAACTCCACAAAGAGATCAGGCACCTCAGGGCTGCTGCACTGTTAGGTGACAGAGATAAGGGCCCAGGAAGCAAGAGGTGTGAAGGTTCATGGTTCTTAAGCCAAGCCCAGAGGATTGTACACTCTTGTCAAGGAGAGAAATTTGTCTTTCTGCCAAAAAGAGGGATGGAGTGTGTGGCCAGAAACCAGCCTGGGGATCCCCAGAAATCTAGGCCCCAGCTCAGCCATCTGTGGGTCACAGGGAAGGTTTTTGTAACCACTGAGCAGGTTTCTGTGCAGACTCAAGATAGTCCTTTCTTTTTTCTGCCTTTTGAGGAAGTGAAGCAGGACCAGAAGAGCCAGCGAGCAGTGGGGATGGTGAGCCAGGAGCCCACAGTCAGCAGTGTCGTCGGGTAGCCCTCTCTCGCATTACTACTGCAGGGTCAGCTAGAAGCGCACAACAGTTTGGGCACCAGCATTCAAATAAAAAATCTTGGAAAAAAAATCACATCTAGTAGGATTAGCTTAAGTGTTTTTGTGAGGTACGCGCATGTGTATGTGTGTAGGTAGGAGATGGGAAGCACTGAAACATGCCTACAAGTTTTGGGCCCATGAAATTAGTCAGATGAACCCATCACACTGGGGAGTCCATAGCTGTAACCTTGAATAAATGCGTTCTGGGGTCCTGCTTCCTCACTGTAACCTGAGTCCAGATGCCCTTCTTCACACTAGGAGGGAATTCCCTACCCCTGAATGCTTTATGCTGTGTTGAGTTAGATGTTTATTTACACAAAGAGCATTGTGTTCATGGTTGGGTGGGGCTAAGCTCCATTTATCCCTGATTCTGATCAGTCAGTCTAGAGGCTTTCCCCAAGCTTAGTTTTTCTCTCTCTGGTCACTTATACTACTCCCAGCTAAACCAAAGGAAACCGGCATCTCAATGCCAGCTCAGGTTTTCAGGCATTTTGTTAAATCACTTTTCTGGAAGTCAGCATCTGTCCGTCATACCACCGTACTTCCCAACCCTGGCGTCCTCCCCCACCTCCATCCCACCACTTTGGAAAGCCAGATTCTCTGCAGTCTTCATTTTATCCCCACCTTAGATCCAGATTACAATGTGTGATCCTAATCCTAATTTTGTTTGATTATTGACAGGAGCAGAACTTTGACTTGTCAAAAAGGCTGAGTGAGAACAAGATTATATATAATGTTCTGCAGAAAGAGAAAGAGAGAATGGAGAAAGAAAATGATGTAAGTGTGTAAAAAGGGTAGAAAACCCCAACATTTTAAGAGGAAGGAGCAGGGTGACCTAGAGATGTGGTGATAAAATAAAAAATAAAAGAGCCTTTCTGGGACAGTGGATGAGACAGTGACTCTTAAAGAGTAAATTTAATCTTGTTTTTTCCAAATCAACCACAAAATCCTTTCTTTGTTCTATAACTGAAACTTGTTTGGCATGGCAGTAGCCAACTTGAAAGAACAGCCTTGAAGATCTAACATTATTTTTGCTTTTAACTTCATAGCTATTGTAACTATTGTCTTTGGGGAGTAGTATCCTACATCACTTTTATACTAGCTGAGGGACCCCTTTCCTTCAGCACAACTTTTTCCTTTTTTTTCTGCTGCCAAAACAGGAGCAGAAGTGGTGGTCTGTACCCGTGCTCGACCCATGGTAGGCCGCTAATAAATGCTCTGTATTCATTCATTCATTCATCAGTTCATTCATTCATCTGACCAATATTTATCTTCTGCTGTGTGTTAAACTCAAATTATTATTGATTGATTAAGGATGTTGGCAGCAAATAAAGTGGTTGCACTTGAAGTCATCCTCATGCTCTTACCAGCATCAAAAAGCTGGAGTCTATGCAGTCTGGCTGCTCCTTCTAGACCACACCTCTAGCCGTTCTTCATCTGTATTCTCTCTGTAACCCTTCTGGGCTATGCCCCAAAGTGATAATTTCTACATTTGATTATGTTATTTATGCCAGTGTGTTTCAGTATTGTAGAAGCCCTTTGGGTTCTCTTTCTGGTCCTATCATCCTCATTCTCTTGACTTAGATAAGTATACCTTGACTTTAAAATCCCATTTCTCTAGGATGATTTGATGAGGCATGGAGCAGGGGGAAGGAGTACACACACAATTTGCAACAAGAAGGAAAGGGTCTAATATTTGGAAGCTCTGTTAAGAACTACAGTAAAGCCCTTTTAAGATGTTAAGGGGCATTAACTTTTTCTTTTTTCTAAGAACTGTAAATGCTGTCTGTCCCCTTATAGCTTGTTCTCTCTCATTCTTTCTCTCATTCCCTCTCTCCCTCCTTCCCTCTCACTCTGTTGATATATCAGTTTGATGGGATAAAATATGAAGAAGGGAAAACTTGTATCAGGTGAATATTCACATTGTGTATGAAAATTGTTCCAGGAAGAAGACTAAAAAGAACATTCTGCTATCAATAATCTACAACAGTTTCCATCTTAATATAGTCCTGCCATCCTCATATATCCACACAATTTTTGTACCCCCTTCAGTGGGTATTTTGAGATTTAAAATTCTTTTTCACATTGATCTAAACAAAATTTGGTATATATTTAAGTTCAGATGTTAAGAACTCAGATCTTTGGAGTATTGAGGCTGCTGCTTCCCCTTTAAAGAATTACAGTTTCTCATTTCTTGGGCTTCTCCAGTGCCACATCGTTAATTGAGAACTCCCTGTAATGTGCATCCCCTAGCCAGTTCCGTGTGGCCATTCTTTGTTGTTGTCTTTTAACATGTCTATAAATACTCTATCCTTAGCTTTTGAAGAGGGAGAACAGCAGATTGATGAGTTACATGGGTCTGGATTTTGACTCTCTGTCATTTCAAGCACCTACTTCAAATCAAGGAGGTGCAGGACAAAATGCAGGACTTGCCTATGGAAACCCATATTCTGGTAAGACAACTTTGCCATTTCAGCTGAGAGGCCCCTGGCTGCATCCCTTTCCCCCACTAAATTTTTTTTGTCTGAGATGCTAATTAAGACCAGTCTCATTGTTAAGGCTTGCTGGGCAGAAGCTGAGGACTCAACAGAAAGATTGCCAGGCGAGAAGTGTTAATTGAGAAATAAATCTGAATCTAGAAGACGCAAATCAGATCATTCTCCTAGAGGCAGCAGACACAAATTGAGTCCCGTGGCTATATTCCAAATATATAAATCAGAGAAATGTCTCAATGTAGAAGATATACACATACAAAGCTGAGGAAGCTAATTAAGGTTTGGAAATGGAAGCACAAGAGGCAGGTCATGCTGCCCGGCAGTGGGCAGTGATGGCAGCCACCCCGACAGCCTGACCCAGGGCAGCAGGAGTGGTCTCCACAAAGAGCCCTGGACGGTCTGGAGGGCAGGACAGGGAGATGAAGACCAGTTTTGTCAGTCGAGGACTGGGGGTCAAATGTCCTTGCCAAACAGGGAACTTTCCTCTTTTATATCCAAAAGGGATATGAGATCTCATTTGCTTTTTGGGGGAGAGTGTTTAAAGCAGTCACTTTCTCTTAAGAATCATAATCAGATCTTTGCAACAGGCAGAGGTGCAAGTTTATTTTTTCTTTAAAAATATTTGTTTTTATTAACTATGGTGTTAAATGTTTAGATAGTACAAAAGTAAAGTTGATATGTTAGTTGCAAGGCAGATAATTTATCCTGTGTTTCCACAACATCCTTAAAACTCTTAATTACATACGTTACTCACTTTTCCTTAAGCATTTTTGGGGTTTTTTTTTTTTGCTATTATTAATATACAATTACATGAGCAACATTATGGTTACTAGACTCCCCCTATTATCAAGTCCCCACCACATACCCCATTACCGTCACTGTCCATCAGCAAAGTAAGATGCTATAGAATCACTACTTGTCTTCTCTGTATTATACTGCCTTCCCGATATGCCCCCTCCCACTACATTATGTCTTTAAAAATATTGTTAAGCACTCCATTTGAAAAATTACTGCATGGATTCAGTCTGAAATTCCATTCACACACTGTTGCCTTGTTAAGTCATTATTGTTTTTATTAAAATTTCACTTTCCCCACACTGAAAATAGGTTTTTTAGGTTTTCCTGATTATGTAACATATACATAGTTTCATTATTTTTTCCTTCTTTCCCTTTATCACTGACCTAGATCCCTCTGTCAGAAGTAAATGGTATATATGAGAGAGAAAGAGTCAGAGACAGTGGGGAGAAAGGCAACAATGACCATCACAGAAAACAGCCACTAGAACGCAGTTGAAGAATCCAGAGATGTTTTTTCATTTTTCATCTTTTTTTTTACCCTCAGGTATCCAGGAAAGTTCTGCCCCCAGTCTGGTAAGTACTTGATTTGTTAGATTGCCCACATCAAATCCTTGAAAATTTTCATTCCTGCTCCAGTTCATGGGAGAACCGTAAGGAGGCTGGTTCATTTTGAGAACTCCAGAAGTCAGCTGTATCTATTTGGTCAGTGCGCAAAGCACAGTGAGCCTGTCGAGGTGGGGAGAAGTTCACCCATCAGCGTTCTGCTCAGTGCCTCCACCTGTGAGTTGAATTTGGTAGCAGAACTAGGAAGGAGATGTGAACTAGGCAGCTACTCAAACAAGGTCTGCCCAGTGCCCCTTCCAGGCTGGAAGTTATTTGACTGCATCAGCAATATTAAGCTGGGATTAGAGAAAGCCCCAGTATCTCCAAATGTGAATCTGTCCACTCATCCTCTATTTCTTAAGCACCTACAGTGTGCCAAGCATCATGCCAGGTGATGAAGGCTTAGTAGAAAATCAGATGTGGTCTCTGCCACATATAGCTTACATTTGTTTTTTGTTGTTTGTTTTATTGAAGTATAGTTGATATACAATATTAAGCTTACATTTGTACTGACCTCTTCGCTGTTCCTCTCAGCTTTCCATGAAGAAATGCCCCACCTGCAAGTCAGACTTTGCTGATGACATTTTTGATCACACCTTGGAGCAGCAGCATGCGCAGACCCTTTGTTTGAATTGTCCAGTTTGTTACAAGACCTTCCCAGCAAAAGAGAAGCAGATCTTTGAAGACCATGTGTTCTGTCACACTCTATAAGTGTCCCAGCCTCATGGGTCTTTATTGCACACAGATTTTAGAGTATAGCCTATAACTTCTACTATGAGTTATGACCCAAGATCCTCCCTAACCTGAGATAACTAGGGATTTAGTCTTGCTGCCCTAAAGTTGGAGTCATGTTGTTTATCTGAAGAATAGTGTTAAGGGATGTTAGTTCCATTCTTGTGGGTTCCTACCTTTTAAATAATAACTCTAGCAGTGTCAGCCTCTCGCCTATGGTGCCTATTCTTCCCAAGGGTCCCCAGTACGAGGACCCTGGGATGGAACTGACCTGGCTATTCACCACAGGCCTAACTTGAGTACTACGTGATTCGTTTTCCAAGTTGTCTCACTGCCTTTCAAGGGCAGGCCTTGAGTGTATTGTTACTCATCTCAGGCCTAACCCTGGGGTGGAGACTGGCCAGAGATAGAGAATTGCCACCTCAGGCCTCTGGCCCACTGACTGCATTAGGCTACCAAACATAGCATGGCGGAGAGCCCAGACACCCTGTTTGGACACCAGAGTTTCCTTATCTTGGTTTCTCAGCTCGCAACACAGGCATCTTATTCCTGAACTGTGAGGCGAAATATTATTTCTATTACAGAAACCCTTTTTTCTCTCTGGTATTCTCTAATTGGCATTTTTCTACTCTTTGATCTTTTCAATGCATGTAACCTTTATTGTTGTAAAGTCCTTTCTTAGTGGTTAGTAGGAGTTGTTAGAAACTATGGTTTGCAACTTTCTGAGCAGGTGAGTTTGAATATGGATAAGTCAGAATAATAAGAACTATTGTTCATCTCTTTAAGACTAAAAATAAACTAGTCCTCTACTTCAGGGACTTTGGTAATTTAAAATAAATCTTGAGTTTATGGTCTTTTATGTTGAAGCTTATTGGAAAAGTATTGTCAAAAGGATTGTGGAAATTTGAGATCCCACCAGTGATTTCTCTTCACCTGTCTTCACTAGTCATCAAAAGAGTGTCGTGGCAGTTATCTTGAGGTGGAGAGGAAGGTGCCAAAGCATTAATTGAGAAATCAGGAGCGCTGACTTCTTGCTCTTAACTTTCCATGCAGTTTCTGAAAGGGGACAGTGTAGCTTTTGGCCCTCTTTGTGAACTAAATTCGGTTCCCTTCATCCAGATTTGCCTAATTGAGCTCTAAGAAAGCAGTTCATTTTCCTTCCCCTGCAGGGACTGAACAAATGGAAATGACTCCCAGGCAGCCAACCAGCTGGTCACTATATAGACTTTTACAAAAACATTTGAATGATGTGAAACATGATGTCATAAAGAAGGTTGAGCCAACCATATCGCTGCATTCCTTCTGGGGTTTTCCCTGATGTGATGGAGTTAATGCCCTCAACTAACTATATTAGCCTAGTCACAGCTCCTCGCCTTTATTTCTCCTTTGATAAAATGAAGATGAAGCTATATGACTACTCCTGTATCACCACTTCAAAAAGATGTATCTTGGACTTACCAGCCTTTTGCCCCTTAAGAATCAGATGTGACATTATGACTGACTGTAATGGAAATGTAATGGGGAGATGGTAATGCAGTTTTCCCAGCAGATCCCCTTTCTCCCTGCAAAATTTCTGTTGCTCCCCAGATAGTTCCAGTGAGGAATTGCACTTTCATTTATTTTGTCCTAGTCAGCTCTTAATTAAGCACATGAATGGAGGGGAGCAGCAGTGCACATAATCCAAATCAGTGAATACCATTTTCTGGTGAATTACCCACCCCTCTGCCCCTGCTACCCTGAGGGTTACCATGATTATCAACAGCGGTAGGAACCCTTCCACAGCCTTGGTAAAAAAAACGAGGTGTCAATGATCCTTTTTGCTGGATGTAAAGCAACGTATCTTTAACCACTGTTCATTATCCCCAGCTGCGCTTACCAAGGCCTTGAAAGGGAAATTATGCTCCATGCAGCTACTAGTGGTAAAGGAAGCAATCATTCTTAAATAATACACTCCTCACCCCAGCCTTTCCCCCTCTATGCCCCTTGTAGCCACACATTGTGTAGTCTAAAGTACCTGCAAAAAATAGCAGGAAATTACGAAAGCAAAGAGTATTTATTTCTAAATTGGATCTTAGAATCTTTGTACTTTTTATGGCAACAAGTTCTTCCTTCCCAATTCATATTATCTTGGTCTAATATTAAAATTTTTTGCCTTGCCATAGCACACCTAGTTGGGCAATGGGGAAGAACTCACCCTGGCACATGTGAGTGTGAAAGAGTGGTGAAGGAAAGCTAACCTCACAACAGAAAAGGCAGAGTTGGCAAGATACTTGGTAAGCCTAGGCCCTGAAGAATACCAGTAGCTTCAGCCCTTCTCCCTATTCTTGCTAAAAATTGGGATGAAAAAAATACCTGGATGTTCAAATATTCCCCTGTGAGCTGAGTGATTTTCTGCAGCAGCCCTGGCTTGCACTGACCTAAGCATACGCCAGTCTGGTCTCCTAGCAACAAATGTTAATGAGCTGATGGGCCGGGCTGAGAGATGCAGTCCACTACCTGGGAAAAAAGCAAAATGGACTCTACATAGAGATCAAACCCAAAGAGATATT
Source organism: Smutsia gigantea (assembly GCA_032199065.1). Lineage (NCBI taxonomy): Eukaryota > Metazoa > Chordata > Mammalia > Pholidota > Manidae > Smutsia > Smutsia gigantea. The sequence continues at coordinate 21,785 of JAVSCE010014159.1, forward strand.
CTCCTAATTCCCCTGAGTTAACCAAAAATAGGCCACAAGCTCAGGCCCCAGTGCTCTCTTTAGTTGATCTCATATAAATATTAAAATAACATCCTTACATGCATGTAGTGCTTTATAGTTAGAATGTATTTCCCATATTCCGTGTGTACTTTTCAGTAATCTCTGAAATAGACAGCTATGAACTCCCATTTTTATCAATGAGTAAATTGAAGCATGGAGAAATAACTTGCTAGAAGTGGAAACAACCCAAATGTCCATTGATTGATGAATAGGTAAATTTAAAAAATATGGTATGTACATAGAATACTATTTGGGATATTATTTGACAATAAAAAGGAATGAAGTACTGACATGTCACAACATGGATGAACCTTGAAAACATGCTAAGCAAAAGAAGCCTATCACCACATACTGTATAATTCCACTTAATATGAAATGTCCAGAATAGGCAAACCCAGGGAAATGAAATAGATTAGTGTTTTCCTAAGGCTGGAGGTTGGGGGAAATGAAGAATGACTGCTAATTGGGTATGGAGTTTCATTTTAGGGGTAAAGAAAATGTTCCAAAATCTATTGGGGAAATGGTTACAAACCATTGAATTATACATTCTAAATGGGCAAATTGTATGCCATGTGATTTCTATCTCAAGTAGTTATATTCTTAAAAGTTAAATATTGCTAAAGTCATACATTGGCTCACAATAGGATGTTTCAAATACAGTGCAACAGTGTTGAGTTTGGTTAGAGTACACTTGTCTCAGTACGTCCCATGGCCACAACAGTGTTGGGTTCTCCCTCTCTCTTGGGCTGCAGCTTCCACGGTGATGGAATCAAGATCAAAAGGTCAGGCAATTAATGGTAGCCCACTCTTTGCCAGCAGTAGGGATCCCTGGGAATAGCTAGTCTGGGGCAAAGTGTCACCAGCCCACAAATCCCAGGTAATCATATTAAGGGATGCAGCCTGCTCTGCCTCGTTACTACTTTCTTCCTGTGGAAAGAAAGAATATTACACTGTGGAGACTAAGTCTATTGTTTACCGAGGCAATCAGCCTTTACTGAGCACCCCCAGTGTGTGTGGAACTAGTATAGTGCCAGGATTTTAAAAACAGAAGAGAAGTTCTTCCCATGGAGGATCCACAGGATCAACGAAGATATTTTCTCTGCCTTCAAACCCTCAGACTTCTTGGGGAGAGAGTCTCAGGTTTCAGGGGAACCCTAACAAGATGGGTGAAAGAGATAACCACCTGCAAAAGCAATTTAATGTCACAAAAATAAGGGAAGCCATTTTGCAAACTGAAGACCTAAGCGCTGTGGACCTGAGTGTTAATTAAGGTGTGATGAAAGCGTAAGTTAGCATGTCTTATAAGAGTGTGCTTTTGAAGAGGTTAAGAGACAGAAATGGAAGACAAAAATCGGGATTGTGACCTGAGGGAGAAGTGAAGACCAGAAGCTGGCCCAAAATGCGAAGGACTTTTAAGCAAAAGTAATAGAATATAAAAAAGAAACCAGTTTCTGTCCTCAAAGCCTACCATCTAGCTAGGTCACATCTAACAAGCTCATTTGAGCTCAGAAGGGACTGGAGAGGGTGGGGAGGAACATGGTGGAAACAGGGATTTAGGAGTGTCTCAGAATCCCATACATCAAGACTCCCAGTGCTCAGGCTGGAGGTCTAGGCAGCACAGAGACATCTTCATTGCCATCTCCCGCCCTGCTTCTCTCTGATTCAGCGCTTCCCTTTCACTCCATAGGCTGGCTCCGCCTCCTGGACCACGTGATGAAAAATGGTTGCTGCCTATAGCTCTGGGTCTTTAAGCTACTGTGTTTAAGGAAAACAAAAAACAAAGCTGCAGCAGGTTTGGAAAGGCTGGTAATCCCTCAGTCCAGTTGTAGATTCCCTGAAGCAGGGACTCATTGGCCCCACAGGGTGAACCAGAGCTCGCTCCTGTTCACCTGTGGCCACATCAGCATGGCTCCTGGAACTCCCTGTGAGGATGGGGAAGACCAGGTGAGGGGTGGGGACAGGGGGACATGAGAAAGGAAGAAAGAGGTGTGAGCTGAGCATATAACAAATAATTGCAATAGTAGGTAACAAATGCTGGGGACAGGAGGGTGACATTGGAAGCTGCCTCTTCTCTGTGTTCTCTCTGTTGTCTCTTAAGGACACTTGTCATTGGATTTAAGACCCACCTGGACAATCCTAGATAAGCTCCTCTCAAGATCCTTAATCACATCTTTTGTCATTAAGGCAATATTCTTTAGCCGTATAAGGTAATATTCACAGGTTCTGGGAATTAAGACATGGACATCTCAATGGGGGACCACTATTCAACCCACTACAGAGAGGTGGGGAAGAGTAGATAATTACTAGGATTTTCACCTAGGACACCAGGATCAATAGTACAAAAGGAAGGGGAGCTTTCAGGGAAGGAAGTTAAGCTTTAAGCATGTTGAATCTGAGGGATTTGTAGGGATAGTCAGTAGGCAATAGGAGAAATATTTCAGCAAAGAGCTGGGCTGGAGCTGCAAGTTGTTAATGCTGTAGGGCCGTATAGCTACAGCCATGGGAGTGAATGAGCTAACCTGGACAGAGCAGATAGGTGAATTGAGGACAGACCCTGAGTAGCATCAACTTTAGGGGTTAGGCAGCCATCCACAAAGGTAAGAAAAGCCAAGAGAACAGCAGCCTGGAAACTTAGAAAACAGCTTCGGAAAATGAGTTTAATAGTGCCAAATACTAGGAGGGTAGGGCTGGAAAGAAATCTCTGATTTTAGGATCTTAATGTTGATGTGCAAATGCACTTGTTTTCTCTGTTTTTAAAAACCAGTATAAGCTCATTAAAGAACCTGAATTTGAAATGCATAAATTAGAAAATTATATTTCCATTAAGCAAACACAGTCACTATTAATATTTCCATCCAATTTTTCTATGCATAGGTGAACTCAAAAAAAAAAAGGCCATTGAATTATTTATGTGTTTGTGTACATGTATTCCTGTAGACACCCGCCTTGATTTCCAAGAAGACACCCTTCTCTAAATCCTCAGGTAGGGAGACTGAGTTCTGGATCCTGGGGAGCCTGCCCGGGACCTGTGGGCCTCTGGGCCTGGGCACTTCCTGGCACCTCCTCCCATGGAAGTTGCTGTGCCAGTTAGGCCTGGGCAAACACCAGCCTCTCTTCCCTGGGTTAATATTTCACCTCTGTTGTCAGAGTCTAATCCAGCTTCACCATGTGCACCCTGGGATGACAGTGTTCTCTGCCCTACCCCCTCTAACCCTCATGGTCTCTGTCCCCAAAAAGACGTTCTCTCCAAGCCCCTAGGGCAGAGATGCTTTATCCACATTAGTGCTTCTTGGTGTTTATCCTCTTCTCCTTTTTAAGTCCTTAACCTTTGCCTGAGTCAATAATCTTCCCCAAATTACAGGGAGAAGCCTCCTCCATTTGGAAGCCTTCCCTGATTACTGAACACACAAGTAACAGGTATAAGCTTGTTGCCTCCTGTTGAATTCAGTGGTCCCTGCCCAGTCTTCACCCCACACAATCTATCTAGTCCCCGCCAGATCTTCCTAGGCTTTTGTAATTAAATGGTCAGTTGCCTGATATCTGCCAGTGGGCCCAGAACACATTTTGACCAAATGTCAGGCTTTCCAACCTGTGCTTCCCGACTGCTGCTTCCTGTCATCAGCCTGTAGGAGCCCTGGGGACACACCTTCATGTGAACAGCATCTCAAAATAGATGGGGAAGAGAAAACCAATGCAAAATGGGACAAAATATACTGCAAAGGGTAACCGGAAACTCTTCCCAGTATTTCTGCTTTTGCTCCCCACCACTGGCTACCAAAGATGTTTCCAATTGCATTTCTTTTGCCCAACTTGTTCCTTTAATCAGTACCCAAGAAGAAGGACAGACTGTTTTCTGTTCCTTCCCCTCCGTGCAAATCTGACTCTGACCCTGGGACTCATAATTTATTCTTATATTATTTAAGTCCAACATATATTGAGTGTTACTGTAAGGACTGTTGTCCCCTTTAGAGAGGAGGGAACTCAGGCATAACTGAACCAGGGTTTAGGTCTCTAGCACTTTACTGTTAGGGGCAACAGCAGTCCTGCTCTGGGGAACGGGAAGGGGTGGGTGGGAGCTGAGGCTAACTTCCTCTCACCCAGCATTCTGTTCCCTCTGCAATAAAGTTCATAGTCCAGGAAATTCCCTGCAAGTGACAATGACTCTGGAACTTTCCAGAAGATAAGAACTGCTTGGCCAGAGCCTCCCTCACCACTTGCCATCCCTTCAGCTGATGATCAGTAGCTCTTTCTTTGCCAGTAGCCAGGCTCTCCAGTTTACCTTCAAGTCAGGACAAATCCTCCTGAAGAGACCCAGGTAGAGGTCCATCCCCATCACCGAGAACGCATCCTTGCCTCCCAATCCTACCCCACCTCTCCTTTCCTTCCTTTCTTCCTTCCTGAAGTTTTTGCAGCTCAGTTCCCACTCAGCCAAAGAGAAGCAACTGTTCATGTAAAACATTAGGGAGATTTAGGAAGGAGCCCAAGGAGTACTTTTAAAACAGGAATTTACTCAGGTCCAGGAAACAGAGCTACACATGGGCATCCGGCAATGCGGGCACTCCATATCCTGGCTGTAAACCCCAGGCAGTGCCAACTGGAACATCTGTTTATCAACTGCCATGGATTCAGGAAGCCAAACAGACCTGCCCATCACCAGAGCATCCCCTCCAGGCCCCGCCTCCAGATATGACCCCACACACCCAAGATGAAAACCACTCTTGGGAGAAACTGAGGAGGAGCTTTTACAATTTGCTCAGGACTCCACACCTTTTGTTGGGAAATTCTCCCTGCAGCTAACTTCAGTTTCTGTTAATACATCTTGAACAATAGTATTGTTTTTGGTGTTGTTCCCCATATGCTATATAACATCTCCTTTTAATAGTAACACTGTGGTGTTAAGCACATTGTATTTGGTCATTTTAATGCCCACAACAAACAATCATTAATACATGAACAATTAATGATTAAAGGTATCAATATATCCACTTTACAGATGGGACACCAAGACTTAGAGAGGTAGAGAAAATTACCCAAGGTCATACTGTAACAGAGCTAGGATTTGAATTCAGACAGTCTGACTTCAGGGTTCATGTGCTTTATTATTAGTTCTGGTCTCCCCACGGTTTTCCTTTCCCCAAATGGGATCATTCCACCTCCATAAACCTGTCCTTATAATTTTCCATTGAGTCAGGAAACCTAGAACTGGTCCCAAAGACCCTGGATAGACTTATAGTAGGGACCAGAGCCGTGGAAGGTTTCCTTTCCATTGCTTAATTCAATCTGACCACGTCCACACCAACTGTTCCCTCGATTCAGCCCCATCTGGCTCAGGTCCTGCTCAGCAGAGTGATTCTCTAACCCTAACTGGAGGCTGTGAGGCCATTCAGGAAAGCTCCAGCACACGGCGGCCCTGGCGACAGAAGAAAAGGCAACAACCCCTCTTTACAAAGCAGCAGTATTTGCTAATTAAGAACCACTTCAACAAAATGCCCTTTAAAAAATATATTTGAGGAGTCATTATGCTCTCAATAGTTTTGAAAGGAACTCCGCATTGAATTCCTACTGAAGAAACTGTAGAGAAAAACACTGGGTGTCTCTGGTTGGGTTCTCCTTCCTACCCGCTCCCCATCCCACACCACTATATCCCTCCCTCCCATTCTCCACCCCTCTGGGCCTGTCACTGGCCTTGAGTTTTGACAGCTCCCTTCTTGTGCCTCCATAGAGCACTGGTAAAGGGCCCGGACTCTGGAACCAGACTGCCTGGCAGCTACCTTAGGTGAGTTACTTACCCTCTCTTGGCCTTGGTGTCCCCATTTGTAAACGACAATGATAATTATAGTCTCTATTTCATCTAGATGAGTTAAAATGTGTAAAGCATTTAGTGTAGTGTCTGACACACTGTAAGCACTCGATACATATTCCACCCTGCCACCTAATTAATAGCCCTGTGAAACTGGGCAGGCCACTCTGGAGGAGGGTATGATGTAGTAATTAAGAACAGTGGGTTTGAAGTCAGACAGTCTTGCCCTTGAATCCTGACTTTCAACAACTTGCTTAACCTCTCGGAACCTCAGCTTCCCTATCTGTGAAATGAACCTAATAGTATCTACCTCTCATCAGGGTTATTGAGAGGATTAAATGAGACAATATACATAAGGGGTTTGGCACAGGGTCTGGCTGCAAGAAAACACTCAGTAAATGGCCCTCGTTACTCTTACAATTAATTCCCTGAACTTCAGTCCCTTCATGTGTAAACTGGGCACAATAACACCCCAGGGATTCTGTAAGGCTTAAAGGCCATGCCCTCTAGTTTCCCTTTCTCTCTCTCCAGCTCCTTTAGGATGCTCTACCTACTGCCTATGACTTACCTGTCAAGGCCCATTCAAAATGCTGCCTCTTTCCAGAAGACCTTCCTGGGTCCCCCACCCAGTGCTTCAAAGCCCTTGACAGGTTCTGATATGAATTGAGAGTCAGTCAGTTCTGATGTTGCTTCCTGTCCATTTTGCCCCGAGCCAGAAGTCCCAAAGGACAGTACCTCTTCCTTTCAGCATCTCCCCAGTGTAGGAACTTAAGTAGATGAAATACCACCCCTCTCCCATCGTACCTTAAGATCAAGAACGGTGGTGGCTGACGGCAGCCTCTGTTACTGACAGTCATCTTGGGGGGCTTGGCTCCAGAGCCCTCAGCAGGAACCTGCAGCCTCTTGACTCGGAAGCGGAGCTAGTGAGCAGCCCCCTGAGCCCCCTGGCGGGGAGTCAGGGCTTCCACAGAACCCTCCCTTCCGCTTACACCCTCCCAGGAGCTTTTCAAGGGCATCCAGGGTCCTTGACACTTTAGGAGTACCCACATCATATCAAAAATATTAAGATGCACTTACATTCCACATGAAATGTAATTTATACATAAACCATGTACAAGTGGAATTGTAGTTGATCGGTTGGTGTTTTGCTTTGTGGTCATTTATTTAAATACTTACAAATTTCCATGTTGCAATTCTCTTTTTGCATTTTGAAACCAATAACTTTTTTTCCATGTTTCAACAGGATTCTCTAGGCCTAAGCCTATGTGTCTAAGGGATGGGCTGGCAGTGCCTCCAGTGCCCAAATCAGCTTGATTAGAGTCCCAGATCCCAGAGTTTGTCAACTCCAGCGCCCATCTGGACCACACCCACCCTATCTTTCCACACACCTACCCACCTATCACCTATCTATCTACCTATCTCTCCCTCGTCTACAGGTTCCTCACCCCCCACCTGAAAGAGGAGTGTTCCTATGAAATCTTTCCTAAGCTGAAATGCTGTAAAGCAAAAAAGCAATTACCGTTAATTTATATGGAAAATTTTTTAGTGTTCCCAGACCCCTCAAATCACCTCTTTTTGGCTTCTTTGGTACCTTAGGACGCATCTTGCTAAGGGATAACAAAGTAAGTTGAGATAAAGCACAGGTGCTGGCCGCTTGAGGCTGAGATGCTGAGTGTGGTTCCTCGGGAAGGGGCTTGGCGGCGCCGCTCTCGCTCCCTGGGGTGTCTGCTGCCTCTAAAACAGCTCCCTGCGCAGCAAACACGCTGAATGCCATTTCTTTTTTTGTAAAGGCAAAAATCCTCTTCGGGTTTATTTCAGTTGGTGAAAACAGGTACAAATGTAGACCTTTCGTAAAAGTGAAGTGGAACAAATTGAACTTTCTGAAAAGCAGGAGGTACCCGTATCTGGCTGAGTTAGTTGCCCAGCACAGACACGTGGGCAGAGGCTGGAAAAGCCGCATGTGGTGTGACTGCCCTCTAGAGGTTGCTTCCAGAAGGTGCAGGTGGAGAGTCCCCTCTTCAGCAGGCTGATCAAGCGTGTCAAAAGATCAAGCCCACCACTCACTGACATTTATTGAGCACCTATGTATACTAGTACCTGCTCTAGGAACAAAAGGCAATACAAGGAGAAATAAAACTCATCCCCGTCCTCTAGGAGGCCACCATTTCGTAGTGGCAACTGCAAACACCACACACAATTACAGTGCAGTGCAATGACTACCATTATAGGCACACATACCAAGCAAGTTCTGTGCGAGCACTGGAAGAATGGGAATAAGTCGGGGCAGTAAGGAAAGGCATCACAGGACAGCTGACATTTACCTTGGGCCTTGAAGGAGGAGTAAGAGATATTTAGGCAGCCCTGGGCAGGGAGACCATGAGCAAAGGCAGTGTGCTGTAGAAGTGCAGGCTTCTGGGGGGCCAGAGAGAGGTGTGGTGCAGCTGAAGTGTGCCCGGGGTGGAACAGTGCAAGAGCCATCTAGACAGGCAGATGGGGACTGATGGTGTGGAAACTCCCATTTGAAAAACAAAACGGTGACACCCTGGCCAGAACCCTGTGCCAAACAAGAGGGACCCTGACCCAAGAATTCAGACCCCCAGTGTGAAGGGGGAACCAGACATACCCAGGACCAGGACTTCAGATACTGAGACACAGCAGCTGTCTCTCAAATGGACACCGTTGAACACATCAGTGCTGAGCTGATGGAAGGGGGCAGGACTTCGGGGTGGGGGTGGGACGAAGGAGCAGAGCGTGCTGACAGGAGCCAGGAGAGCTCCCAGAAACCCTCTGTCCTCTGAGCTCTCCTGCGCCCTGACCTCAGCCCTCACGTTTCCTACCTAGACTCCACCACCAACTTGCTGGGAGACTGAGCAGTCACTTCATGATGCAGACCAGTATCCTCATCCTTGAAATGGGAATATAATCATAATGCCCATATGTCAGGGTTCTTTGAGAATTAAGGAGATGAACCTACAGAAAGAACGTCCTTAACTCAGTGTCTGGCACAGACTAGTTCAATAAATAGTAGCCAATTCCCCACAGTTCCATTCTTGACACCCTTGTCTTTTCTGCCAACTCCCACTCCTGTGTTTGAGCTCTCCCCTGTACCCTCCACCTCCTAAACCTCCTCTCTAGTCCAGTCCTCTCTCACCTGAGTGCCGACCCCTCACACACAGCAGCCCACAAGATTCCCACACCCAGGGGGTCTTCAGGCACCTAACTTCAGCATCTGGAAAGGCATGCCTTTCCTGCTCCACCCCAACATATCTTCCCTCAAACTTGACTGAGGGCACCATCCAACTACCAGGACACCCAAAGGCTATACTAGACTTCATCCTCGGCCCTCCCCAACGATCTGCTGATCCCATGTCCCAGACATCCTAGAACCTGCTCCCTTCCCTCACTCCTATTCCCCTGGCTTGGGCATCGGCCTCCTTGCTTCCCCACCCTCCTACCTCCTACCTGCCCTCCAGACTGTGATCTAAGCATGCTCCTAAATCTGCTCCTGACATTGCCCTGCTTAGACCTCGTCATGGCTTATCCATACAGACAGACAAAGGTCAGCCTCCCAGCTTCACATGCAAGGGCTGAGCATTGGGCTTTCTCAAGAAGTGAAGAGCTGAGCCCCACGGAAGTTATTTACATAATGGGGATTTAGGGCAGAGGACAGGATTCTCAGCCACCAAACAGCCAGGCTTTACGGTGACTGGAAGGGGATTGAGTGGTCGACCAGGCTACAGTGCAGCCGTGGGGAAGGTAAACATTTCACATGCCTAGAAAAGCATATGAGGGATACGTCTGAAAGGTGAGCCATAAATTTATATGTTAGGGGAAAGAAAGTTCTGGACCCAGAGAGCAAAAAGTATCTCAGAATACCTAAAAGTGGTCCAGAAGCAGAGAAAATAGTGACTAGGGGTACTGGTTCTGGGGTCAGACTGTCCTGGCTCCAATACTTATTGCCTATGAGATTCTGGGCATATTAATGGACTGCTGTCTGCCCCGTTTCCTTTCTATAATAACTGAGTGCCCATTTCATACTTTAAGGTGCAGATTAAATGCTTCACACGTGCCAAGCATTTGGAACAGTTTCCACAAAGTAACTGTTCAGTAAGTTCTCTGTTATGATTCATGCAGCACTGGAGGGAATGATAATTAACCGCATAGTACTCCAACTCCCCATTCTCCCTTTCTTCCTGTTAGTCAAGGAAACCCTGCCCATAAGCTTTAGGGGGATAAATGGTGGCCCATCCAGAGGCCAGATTTCACTGCCTCCTTGTAGCTAGGTGTGAGCATATGGCTAAGTCCTGGCCAATGAGAGGTGAGCAGCAGTGAGGTGTGCAACTTCTGGATCCCATCCTTAGCAGGACAAAAGTTGCTTGCTCTTCTGGCTGTTCGAGAAGTGGCCTTTGCACAGACCTGGAAGCCACATGCTGAGGCTGGCACAGATGCTCCAAGAACCCGGGGCTGCCCACCTCTGCCTGCTGCATGTGAAAGAAATGATCTTCTGTCTTTTATAAGCCACTGCATTATGGGGCTTCTTTGTTACAGCAGTTTAGTGTTCCTGTAATGAATGCCACATCTTCCTTTAAAACAATCCTTCCCTGCTAGGAAAGTGAGGAGATAGTTACTCACACATAAAAATAATCTGCAAATGTCCTTGTCAACTGAGAAAAGAAACAGAGGCCTTTTATTTGGGGTCTAAGAATTGCAATTCAGGGAGCATGGATTCCAGAGAAACTGGAAAAAGGGTCCCACTTGTAGGGTGAAAGCAAGGGGTTTTATGAGGAAAAGGAAGGGGGACAATTACATGACTTAAGAAAAAAAGTTCTCAAACTAAAGCTTTAACGAACTAAGCTACTCTGGGTGAAACGTGGATTGACAACTGACTATCTTCACAAAGTCCGTGGTCATCAGGCTTGTGATCACAGTGTCCCTTCTCCTGCTGACTTCTCAAACAATTGTTTAAAACAACTGCCACTCTAGCCAGTCCGAAGGCTTTGGCCCAGTCCAAACAAAGGTGAGTAAAGTGGATTTTCTGCACCCACTCCAGCCCCATTTTTAAATTACTCCCATTGTGTCAATTTTTCACATCCTTTAAATACATGAAAATGTGCTCACTTCACTCATGAAGAAAAGAGATACAAATTAAAACTACACTGCAGGTTAACCTAGGAGAAATGGACAACTTCCTAGAAAAATACAACCTTCCAAGGTTGACCAAGGAAGAAACAGAAAACCTAAACAAACCAATTACCAGCAACGAAATTGAATTGTTAATCAAAAAACTACCCAAGAACAAAACCCCCGGGCCAGACGGATTCACTGCTGATTATTATCAGACATATAGAGAAGACATAATACCCATTCTCCTTAAAGTTTTCCAAAAAATAGAAGAGTGGGGAATACTTCCAAACTCATTCTATGAAGCCAGCATCACTCTAATACCAAAACCAGGCAAAGACCTCACCAAAAAAGAAAATTACAGACCAATATCCCTGATGAACATAGATGCAAAAATACACAACAAAATATTAGCAAACCGAATTCAAAAATACATCAAGAGGATCAGACACCATGATCAAGTGGGATTCATCTCAGGGATGCAAGGATGGTACAACATTCGAAAATCCATCAACATCATCCACTACATCAACAAAAAGAAGGACAAAAACCACAGGATCATCTCCATAGATGCTGCAAAAGCAGTCGACAAAATTCAACATCCATTCATGATAAAAACTCTCAACAAAATGGGTATAGAGGGCAAGTACCTCAACATAATAAAGGCTATATATGACAAACCCACAGCCAACATCATACTTAACAGAGAGAAGCTGAAAGATTTTCACCTAAGATCGGGAACAAGACAGGGATGCCCACTCTCCCCACTTTTATTCAACATAGTTCTGGAGGTCCTAGCCACGGGAAACAGACAATGAAGGGATTTAAAAGCAGATTAGATGTAGTAGAAGAGACGGTAAATGGAATAGAAATTAGAGAAGAGGAATACAAGGAAGCTAAGGCACAGAAAGAAAAAAGGATCTCAAAGAATGAAAGAATACTGAGAGAACTGTGTGACCTATCCAAACGGAACAATATTTGCATTATAGGGGTACCAGAAGAAGAAAAGAGAGAAAAAGTGTTATTGAAGATGTAATTGTTGAAAACTTACCCAATCTTGGGAAGGAGATAGTCTCTCAAGCCATGGAGGTGCACAGATCTCCCAACACAAGGGACCCAAGGAAGACAACATCAAGACATATAATAATTAAAATGGCAAAGATCAAGGATAAAGACAGACTTTTAAAAGCAGTTAGAGAGAGAAAAAAGATCACATACAAAGGAAAACCCATCAGGCTATCATCAGACTTCTCAACAGAAACCTTACAGGCCAGAAGGGAGTGGCATGATATATTTAATGCAATGAAGCAGAAGAACCTTGAACCAAGAATACTCTACCCGGCAAGGTTATCATTTAAATTTGAAGGAGGGATTAAACAATTTTCAGAAAAGCAAATGCTGAGAGAATTTACCTTGCACAAACCACTTCTGCAGTGCATTTTGGAGGGACTCCTATAAATGGAAGTATTCCTGAGGCTAAATAGACGTCATCCAAGGGAAGATAAAGAGTACAGAATATGATTCATATCATACAAAGAAAGGAGGACGACAAAAAAGGAGGAAAAAAAAAGAACCTTTAGGTTGTGTTTATAATAGCATACTAAGTAAGTTAAATTAGACTGTCAGATAATAAGGGAATTGCCCTTGAACCCTTGGTAACCACAGATCTAAAGCCTGCAATGGTAATAAGCACATACCTATCGATAATCACCCTAAATGTAAATGGTCTGAATGCACCAATCAAAAGACATAGAGTTACTGAATGGATAAAAAAACAAGACACATCTATATGCTGCCTACAAGAGACTCACTTCAAACCCAAAGACATATACAGACTGAAAGTAAAGGGATTGAAAAAGATATTTCATGCAACTAATAGGGAGAAAAAAGCAGGAGTTCCAGTACTTGCATCAGACAAAATAGACGTCAAAACAAAGAAAGTCACAAGAGACAAAGAAGGACATTACATGATGATAAAAGGGTCAGTCCAAGAAGAGGATATAACTATTATAAATATCTATGCACCCAACACAGGATCACCTACATATGTGAAACAAATACTAATAGAATTAAAGGTGGAAATAGAATGCAATGCATTCACTTTAGGAGACTTCAACACATCATTCACTCCAAAGGACAGATCAACCACACAGAAAATAAGTAAAGAGACAGAGGCATTGAACAACATATTAGAACAGATGGATGTAACGGACATCTACAGAACACTCCATCTAAAAACAACAGGATACACATTCTTCTCAACTGCACATGGAACATTTTCAAGAATAGATCATATGTTAGGCCACAAAAAGAACCTCAGTAAATTCAGAAAGACTGAAATTGTACCAACCAGTTTCTCAGACAACTAGTTTCTGAAAGGTATGAAACTAGAAGTGAATTACACAAAGAAAATGAAAAATCCCACAAACACATGGAGGCTTCACAACATGCTTCTAAATAACCAATGGATCAATGACCAAATAAAAACAGAGATCAAGCAATATATGGAGACAAATAACAATAATTCAACACCTCAAAAATCTGTGGGACGCAGCGAAGGCCGTGCGAAGAGGAAAGTATATTGCAATACAGGCCTACCTCAGGAAAGAACAATCCCATATGAGCAGTCTAAACTTAAAATTAACGAAACTAGAAAAAGAAGAACAAATGAGACCCAAAGTCAGTAGAAGGAGGGACATAATAAAGATTAGAGCAGAAATAAATAAAATCAAGAAGAATAAAACAATAGAAAGAATCAATGAAAGCAGGAGCTGGTTCTTCAAGAAAATAAACAAAATAGATAAACCCATAGCCAGACTTATCAAGAAAAAAAGAGAGTCTACACACATAAACAGAATCAGAAATGAGAAAGCAAAAATCACGACAGACACCACAGAAATACAAAGAATTATGAGAGAATACTATGAAAAATTATATGGTAACAAACTGGATAACCTAGAAGAAATGGACAACTTTCTAGAAAAATACAAGGCTGACCCAGGAAGAAACAGAAAATCTGAATAGACCAATTACCAGCAAAGAAATTGAATTGGTAATCAAAAACCTACCTAAGAACAAAATCTGAAGAAGATGGTTTCACTGCTGAATTTTATCAAACATTTAGTGAAGACCTAATACCCATCCTCCTTAAAGTTTTCCAAGAAGTAGAAGAGGAAGGAATACTCCCAAACTCATTCTACGAGGCCAACATCACTCTAATACCAAACCCAGGCAAAGACACCACAAAAAAGAAAATTACAGACCAATATCCCTGATGAACATAGATGCAAAAATACACAACAAAATATTAGCAAACCAAATTCAAAAATACATCAAAAGGATCATCTATCATGATCAAGTGGGATTCATCCCAAGGATGCAAGGATGGTACAACATTCGAAAATCCATCAACATCATCCACTACACCAACAAAAAGAAGGACAAAAACCACATGATCATCTCCATAGATGCTGAAAAAGCATTCAACAAAATTCAACACCCATTCATGATAAAAACTCTCAACAAAATGAGTATAGAGGGCAAGTACCTCAAAATCATAAAGGCCATATATGACAAACCCACAGCCAACATTACACTTAACAGTGAGAAGCTGAAAGCTTTTCCTTTAAGATGGGGAACAAGACAAGGATGCCCACTCCCCCCACTTTTATTCAACATAGTTCTGGAGGTCGTAGACATGGCAATCAGACAACACAAAGAAATAAAAGGCATCCAGGTCAGCAAGGAAGAACTCAAACTGTCCCTGTTTGAAGATGACATGATATTGTACATAAAAACCCTAAAGAATCCACTCCAAAACTACTAGATCTAATATCTGAATTCAGCAACGTTGCAGGATACAAAATTAATACATAGAAATCTGTTGCATTCCTATACACTAACGATGAACTAGCAGAAAGAGAAATTAGGAAAACAATTCCATTCACAATCGCATCAAAAAGAATAAAATACCTAGGAATAAATATAACCAAGGAAGTGAAAGACCTGTACCCTGAAAACTACAAGACACTCTTAAGAAAGATTAAAGAGGACACTATCAAGTGGAAACTCATCCCATGCTCTTGGCTAGGAAGAATTAATATTGTTAAAATGGCCATCCTGCCTAAAGCAATCTACAGATTCAATGCAATCCCTGTCAAAATACCTACAGCATTCTTCAATTAACTAGAGCAAATAGTTCTAAAATTCATATGGAACCACAAAAGACCCCGAATAGCCAAAGCAATCCTGAGAAGGAAGAATAAAGCTGGGGGGATTATGCTCCCCAACTTCAAGCTCTACTACAAAGCTACAGTAATCAAGACAATTTGGTACTGGCACAAGAACAGACCCATAGACCAGTGGAACAGAATAGAGAGCCCAGATATAAACCCAAGCATACATGGTCAATTAATACATGATAAAGGAGCCTTGGATATACAATGGGGAGATGACAGCCTCTTCAACAGCTGGTGTTGGCAAAACTGGACAGTTACATGTAAGAGAATGAAACTGGATTACTGTCTAACCCCATACACAAAAGTCAACTCAAAATGGATCAAAGACCTGAATGTAAGTCATGAAACCATAAAACTCTTAGAAAAAAACATAGGCAAAAATCTCTTGGACATAAACATGAGCAACTTCTTCATGAACATATCTCCCCGGGCAAGGGAAACAAAAGCAAAATGAACAAGTGGGACTATATCAAGCTGAAAAGCTTCTGTACAGCAAAGGACACCATCAGTAGAACAAAAGACATCCTACAGTATGGGAGAATATATTCATAAAAAACGTATCTGATAAAGGGTTGACATCCAAAATATATAAAGAACTCATGCACCTTAACAAACAGAAAGCAAATAATCCAATTAAGAAATGGGCAGAGGATATGAATAGACACTTCTCCAAACTAGAAATTCAGATGGCCAATAGGCACATGAAAAGATGCTCCACATCGCTAATCATCAGAGAAATGCAGATGACAGCCACAATGAGATATCACCTCACACCAGTTAGGATGACCGCCATCCAAAAGACAAACAACAACAAATGTTGGCGAGGATGTGGAGAAAGGGGAACCCTCCTACACTGCTGGTGGGAATGTAAATTAGTGCAACCATTGTGGAAAGCAGTATGAAGGTTTCTCAAAAAACTCAAAATAGAAATACAATTTGACCCAAGAATTCCACTCCTGGGTATTTACCCTAAGAATGCAGCAGCCCAGTTTGAAAAAGACATATGCACCCCTATGTTTATCACAGCACTATTTACAATAGCCAAGAAATGGAAGCAACCTAAGTGTCCATCAGTAGATGAATGGATAAAGAAGAAGTGGTACATATACACAATGGAATATTATTCAGCCATAAGAAAACAAATCCTACCATTGCAACAACATGGATGGAGCTAGAGGGTATTATGCTCAGTGAAATAAGCCAGGCAGAGAATGACAAGTATCAAATGATTTCACTCATCTGTGGAGTATAAGAACAAAGAAAAAACTGAAAGAACAAAACAGCAGCCAACTCACAGAACCCAAGAATGGACCAACAGTTACCAAAAGGAAAGGGACTGGCGAGGATGTGTGGAAAGCAAGGGATGAAGGGGAAAAAGGGGTTTTACAATTAGCATGCATAATGTAGCGGGGAGGGGATATGGGGAAGGCAGTACAACGCAGAGAAGACAAGTAGTGATTCTATAGCATCTTACTACGCTGATGGACAGTGACTGTAATGGGGTATGTGATGGAGACTTGATAATGGGGGGAGTCTAGTTACCATAATGTTACTCATGTAATTGTACATTAATGATATGAAAAAAAAGAAGTAATTAATCCTGTCAAAGAAAAAAATAAAACTACACTGTAATACTATTTCTCATTTATCAGATGGGCAGAAATCCAAAGGAACTCTGTGGGCTAGGCTGTGCAGGAAATAGGCACTTTTCTACTTTGCTGTTGTGATGTAATTAGAAATAAGTATTTCATGTCTGAGCTCCCAAAACCCTAGGAATTCCCTGAGTAGTAGGGGTGAGAGGTGCATCTTTTGTTATTCATGACAGGCCCCTCTCAACCTTACCTCAATTTAAGCCCAAGAGGTGACTCTTGAGGAGGGGCTGGTTGCCAGGGGAGCCAATTGCAGGATCAGAGGGTTGGCATACTCAGCCCCGCCTCCCACCACATCCCCTAATCCTGGGGAGGAGAAAAAGTCCAGAGAGTAAACTAATCACTAGCCAATTATTTAATTAATCATCCCCATGTAACAGAACCTCCATAAAAACCCTAAACAAAGGGGTTCAGGGAGCTCCTGAGTTGGTGAACACGTTCAGACACTAGATGGGTGGCACTCCTGGGGAGGGCATAGAACTCTGCACCCCTTCCCACATCCTTTGCCCCTTATGCATCTCCCCCATCTGGCTGTTTCTGAGTCATACCCTTTATAATAAATCAATAATAGTAAGTAATGAGTTTCCCTGAGTTCTGTGAGCTATTCTAGGAAATTATCAAACCCGAGGACCAGGCCGTGGGAACCCCTGATTTATAGCTGGTCAGTCAGATGTACAGGAGGCCTGGTCTTGCCATGGTGTCTCAAGTTGGGGACAGTTTTGTGGGGCTGAGCCCTTAACCTGTGGGGTCTGCACTAACTCTGGGTGGTTAGTGTCAGAACTGAATTGAACTGTAGGATGCCCAGTTGGTATATGAGAGTTGCAAAATTGGTTGGTGTGGGACACCCTCAGCCCCAGTGCACATTTGGGGTCAGTAGTGCTGCTGGTGTGAGTAAAGGACACAGAGTTTTCCTTTAGCCATTGGATGTGCCAGATGGTGGGGAAAAAATCCCATCACGCCTGAGCTACTCATTGTATAAGGAGCAAAGTTTGGGGTTTCAGGAAAGTTAAGCCCTAGCTTTTGCTCCCTGTGAAACACCCTGTATCTTTGTAATAAATCCTCCCAAGTTTTTAATAAACTAACTTGACTTAGATTCTGTTACTTGCAACTGAAGAGTCCTAAATGACATCGAAATGAGCTTCTGGATTAGGGTTTACAGAATAAACCCTGAGAGAAACTCAATGACGCAGAGTTGCAGGGAGGGCCGCCAGGAGGAATACTAACCACAGAAAGGGAAGCAGCAGTCCTTGCTAAGTGGCAGTGAGGTGGTTGGTCAGGCACTTCCCTGATGTCGCAGTGCTGAGACCAAGGCTTCAGATGACTTTATAGCAAAACAGAGTGTATTTATCATTGCTTGTGGACTTAAGTGGGGAATGGCCAGAGGCTGTTAGCCAGCAATAGCCCAGTTTACAGAAGAAGGGAAAGCCCAGGGCAACCTAACTGAAATGACTATAGTCCAGATTGAGAATTAGCCTTGAATCCTGCTGAACTGTGGTGTCAGATTCTCTGATTCTCTACACCACCTCCACACCCAAGAATGAACTCAGAGTATTGATTAGAAAACTATAAGAGCTGAGCTGTTGGAATGAGGGTATTGATTCATTCAACAAATAGGTTTGTTGAGCACCTCCTCTGAGCTAGGGACTGTTCTAAGCACAGTGAAAAAACAGGCAATGACCTCAGCCCTCAGGGAATTCAAATTGTAGGAGGGAGAAATATGATACATAGTAAAGTAACACACAATTAAATTTGTTATAGTCAGAATAGAATAGTAGGTTAAAAGGTGCTAAGTACTATGCAGGAAATAGCAGAGCCAGGTAAGGAGTTTGGGGACGGTGAGGAAGTGGTGGTTGTGATTTTAAGTAGGAAAGTCAAGGCAGGCCTCATTGAAAAGGCAATTTGAGCAAAGACATAAAAAACTGTAGGGATTGAGATACATGGACCTAAAGGCAAGAGCAAGATCATGCGTGGGTGTTCAGGCAACAGCCAAAAGGCGAGTGGGGCAAAAGGGGAACACAAGGAGGAGAGCGGTAGGAGAAGTCAGCCAGGCAGTGGGAGACCCAGTGGGATGGAGTTTACAGACTTTGGCTTAACCGTGGGAAATGGGAAGCCATTGCAGGATTTTGAGTAAAGGAGTGTCATAATGTACTTATACTTTAAAAGGATCTCCCTGGCTGCTGGGTTAGATGAGGATAGATGACAACTAGGCAAGTAAAATCAAGACTAGGAGGTGTCTGCAGTAATCCAGATGAGAATGTGAAGGGGGCTCGGGCTACACAGTAGCACTGAAGATGTAGGGAAATGGTCAGATCCTGGTTGTATTTTGAAGGCAAAACCAGCATGGCTTCCTGGGATTGAATATAGGGTGTAAGAGAAACCAGCTTTGTTAACAAAACCAGCCAGCCAGCCAACCAACCAACCAAACCAAACCAACCAACCTCAGGTCTCTCCACAGTATCTTCCATTGAGCCCCCTCTGCTGGACAAATGTGAAATTGCCTCCCATTTGAAAAGACCTCCCCAACAGTTGTGGAATGTAACCGTGCAGGGTTAAACTTCCAAGGCAGATTAGAGGAGAAAAGCTCCCATCATACACTTCCATCCCCATTACTCACCACCCCTACCCTGACACTAAAACCCTTAAGTGGAAAGGAATTGGTAGAGAGGAGCGGGGTTCCCTTAGGTCTGAATCTTTACCAGGCCTGGGAATTATCAAAGAACGACAAGATTCCTGGATTGGGTTTTTATATCAGAGACCCCCAGATGAAATGCTCAGGCTGCCAAGGTGTTATGGGAATTGCAGCACCAGAAAAAATATATAATGCTGGCAAACAGAGACCTGAGAGTTTTTTAAACCAATGTTACAGGAAGTCTCAGTCCAAACCACATAAGAAGGATACCAGCAACAGCAGGAAGCAGATGGCTCAACCTGAACAGCTCCCTGCGGAAGACCCTACCCATTGGTCTTCTTTGGAGCAGTCCTGAAGGATGCTGGTTACACCAGGGAAGTCCTCCAAGCAAGGAGATCATAGGGACCAAAAAACTCACTCCACTGCCCAGGTAGTGAGTTACACAATGATGCCCATGAGATTTGCTGGTTCTATCATTTACCTGTATAGACTTGTTCAGCAAGATACAGAACAGCCTCTGGACCAATGGCCAAGTTTGGTGCTTTTGTAAAGGCTTCCCACTAAACCCTTTTCTTAAGGGTAGCTATTATGATTGTCCTTTCTCTTTCCTATTATTATATATGAGTAGTGATTAATGGTAAGTACTGCTAATCAGAACTAAAATGGGGATTTTATTGTGGTCGGTAATATACAGGTAGACGTACTTTATAATTGATGCTGATGTGAACTATGATGTTTAGGAATCTTTTGTGTTAGGAAGAATTCAATGAAATTAAAAGAACACTGGTCATGGCGGCACAGCAGTGTGATTGTACTTAATACCACTGGACTGTACCCTTAAAAGTGGTTAGGATGGTAAATTTTATGTTATGTGTATTTTAAATATTTTAAATAAAAAATTCTCCCCCCAAATTAGAGGAACACGTCTTGATCAGCAATATGCTAAGAAATGCAAAATTGATTTTAAAAAATAGACTGTACCACTTGACATCTCTAAATTGTAAGAGAGGGAGGAAGTGGACTGGAACCTGAAAGAACTTTGTGCAAAGGTAATGACTGAGATCTGTGGACTGGAGGTCTAAGTTGTGGATAAAACGAGACATAATAAACCTTGGTGCTCAGAAAGGTCTTGGCACTATATCTGCACAAATGAACCAAGTGTCCACGAGTCTGCCCTGATCCTTGCATAATCTGGGACCTTTGCTGCATGGAAGGAAGCCCAAGTGAGCATAAGGTGGGGCAGATGGAAATTATATTTATTGCTTCGTCCATAGGTGACAGGATGATGTAGAGCCACACAGAGGTAAGACTGAACCTGAAATACAAGACAGGACATCAGTAGGAGATTATGTACTTGGGGAATGGCTGCCTCATGATGTTACCTCTGGATATAGCTGGGCATGGATGATTTTAACTTTGGGAAGATGAGTGGTAGTTGGGTTATGCTTGGTGGGGTCCCCTTAGGCTATATGGGGAGAAGTGTGGATGGTGTGGCATGTGTCCACAGGTGCTACACAACATGGTCTAGAATGTAGTGGAGACTTTTTGGGGTCTCCTGCCTATGAGTCTTTACTTCCCCTTTTCTAGATACTGCCACTCATTTCTTGGTATGGATTCCAACAGCCATATCTGAAACTTTTTTTTCATATGTCTAAATGCATGGTTTTTAATGTTTTGATTTCTTATTTAATTACATTGTGGTCAGACCATGTGGTCTGCGCAATATTGATTCTTAGGTATTTATTGAAGCTTATTTTGTTGTTTAGTAAGTGGTCAATTTTTATGTGTTCCATGAGTACGTGAAAAGAACGTATACTCTACTTGTCGAGTGCAGAGTTCTACATAAGTTCAATAAATGAAGGCAGTTAATTGTGTCATTCAAATCTGTATCCTAGTTAATTACTGGTCTGCTAGATCTGTCAGTTACTGACAAAAATATGTTAAATCTCCCACGCTGATGGTGAATTTCTGAATTTCTCTTTAAAAACCTGCGAATGTTTGCATCATGTGTATGCTATTAGATGCATACACTTTAGAATTATCATGTTTTCTTCAGGAATTGAACACTTCACTAATGTGGATAAGACCCTCATTTCTGGAGTAGTATTTTTTTGCTTTAAGTGATATTATGCCTGATAGTTATGTAAAGTTAGTATAATTATGTAAAACTTACTCCTCGTGGCAACTTAAGAGCATTGCTTCAGAAGTCCTCCCCTTCCTCTCCTTTATCATCACGTTTCCATCTTTATTGGTCTATTCCGATCAGCAGATAAAATCATGCTGCTGTTTTTTTCTATCCTAAAGAAAAATTCACTTGACCCCACTTCCTCCTCTAGCTAAGCCTCATTTCTCTGTTCCCCTGTGCAGCAAAATTCCTCAAAGAATAATATTTAGTCCTTTCTTCCCATTCTCTTATTTTTCTCACTTTCAGTCTTTTAATTATTTTATATTTTAAAATAACCTGTCATATTTCACAAGAAGTACATGAGCATTATAGAAAATTAGACAATTTAGAAAAGCAAAATTATGAAAACATCATATTCTAACCTTGCAGAGAGTACCAATGTTAATAACCAGTCATAGCTGGATCTTTCAGATACATATTTTTTTAATGTATGGGGTTTAAAAAAAATCAACATGAAATCATTTGGTACATACTATTTTATAACCTCTTTTTACCAATTAACCATCTCTGTCTTTTCAAATCAGACATTTTTTGTCCCATCTAATACCTAAGTCATAATCAAATTTTCCCAATTATCTTAAAAATGTCCTTTATAACTGGTGTGTCCATATCGTATTCAACGTATGGCTATACATTACATCTTGTCTTCTAGCACAATCTCCTTTTTCAGGATGCTGACGTGTTGAAGGCAGTAGCCCAGATGTCCTATCCTCTGGATTTGTCTGGTTGCCCTTCCATGGTACTGTTTAGTTTGTTCCTCTGTTATGTGAATTTCTTATAAACTGAAAGATTTAAAGACTTCTCAAGGTCAATGACTTTGAGTAGATATATGACAGATGATGTACACTTCATATGGCACCTCATCATAAAACACAATATCTGGTGACAGCAATTGTGACAGTAATATTGGCCACTAGTTCAGGGTGAGGACAGCCTAACCCCTCCATTGTAAATTACATTTCCCCCTTGTGACTAGAAAGTAAGCTGTGTGTTGTTACTGTGGCACTACGTGAATGTCCAGTTCCCTGTCTGCTCATGCTCCTGACGGTTTTAAACCAATTAATAATCCTTACCTGAATCAATAATTTCACAGGGTTTGCAAATGACAATGTTCAAATTCTAGATTATTCAGTAAAGTTTTTCCTTATCAAGTGAATCCATTTGATTATCCTAAAATACAGTTCCTACTAGAAAAGCAAGGTAAATGCTTGCTTATTTTCCTTTAATTACCATTTTTCAAAGTAAGTTTTAGTTAAACAGCCGTACAAAATGGTGACAAATAATTATGTTCTTAAACCCACCCTCAGCTTTCACTCCCAACAAATCCGCAAAACTTCTCTTGCTAAATTCACCAGTGTCCTCTAGGTTGCTACATCCAAAAGTCTAGTTCCCAGTCGATTTGACACATCAGCAGCATTTGAGAGAGTTGATCACTACTTCCTTGAAACACTTCCTTTATTTGACGTTCAAGACACCACCTTGCTTTAATTATCCTCCTTCTTCACTAGCCATTCCTTCCTAAACTCCTTGGCTAGTTCTCCTTCTTGCCCTTCCCTTGTGGTTTGTGACTGTCTTTTTCTGCGCTTATTGGCCATTAGTATATCTTTTTTGGAGAATGGTCTCCAAAT
The DNA here is from genome assembly GCA_032199065.1 of Smutsia gigantea. Lineage (NCBI taxonomy): Eukaryota > Metazoa > Chordata > Mammalia > Pholidota > Manidae > Smutsia > Smutsia gigantea. The sequence continues at coordinate 45,095 of JAVSCE010014159.1, forward strand.
CTTTTGCCCATTTTAAATATGGATTATTCTAAAAAATAAGTAACATTTTATTATTGAGTTGTAAGAGTTTTTCATATATTCTAGATATAAGTACCTTATCAAATATATGATTTGCAAAACTTTTTTTGTGTTCTGTAGGTTGTCCTCTCACTTCCTTGACATAACCTTTAAGCATAAAACTTTTTAATATTGATTTGCCCAATTTATCTATTTTTTCTTTTGTTACTTTGCTTTTGGTGTCATATCTAAGAAAATATAGCCTAATCCAAGGTCATGAAGATTTACACCTATTTATCTTCTAAAAGTATTATAGCTTTAGCTCTTATATTTAGGTGTGATCCATTTTGAATTAATTTTTCTATATCGTATGAAGTAGGGGATCAATTTAATCTTTTTGCATGTGGATATCTAGTTTTGACAGCATCATTTTTTGATACTAGTATTCTTCCCTGCCCCACCCCCAACCCCAATTGAATTGTCTCAGAACACTTGTTGAAAATGAATTGACTGTAAATACAAGGATTTACTTCTGGACTCTTAATTCTATTACGCTGAGCTATTATCCATCCTATGCTAGTACCATGCTGCTTGATTACTGTCGTTTGTAGTAAGTTTTGAAATTTGGAGGTGTGAGCTTACTCTGTTCTTCTTTGTCAAGATTGTTTTTGATGTACTGGATACCTTGAATTTCTAATGAATTTTAGCATCAGCTCTTCAATTCTGCAAAGAAACCAGCTGGGATTTTGACAGAGGTTTCACTGAATGTATAGATCAACTTGAGAAATACTGTCGAACCTGGGTTATCTTTCCATTTACTTAAGTCTTCTTTAATTTCTTCCAATTATTTTTGTCTTTTTTTAGTTTTTTTTATTAAGGTATTATTGATATACACTCTTATGAAGGTTTCACATGAAAAAACAATGTGGTTACTACATTTACCCATATTATCAAGTCCTTACTCATACCCCAATTCAGTCACTGTCCACCAGTGTAGTAAGATGACACAGATTCACTGTTTGTCTTCTCTGTGCTACACTGTTTTCCCCGTGATTCCCCACACCATGTGTACTAAACACAATACCCTTAATTCCCTTCTCCCACCCTCCCCACCTGCCTTCCCACACCCCTCCCCTTTGGTAACCACTAGTTCCTTCTTGGAGTCTCTGAGTTTGCTGCTCTTTTGTTCCTTCAGTTTTGCTTCGTTGTTGTACTCCACAAATGAGAGAAATCATTTGGCACTTGTCTTTCTCCACCTGGCTTATTTCACTGAGTATAATATCCTCCAGCTCCATCCATGTTGTTGCAAATGGCAGGATTTATTTCCTTCTTGTGGCTGAGTAGTATTCCATTGTGTATACATACCACATCTTCTTTATCCATTCATCTACAGATGGACACTTAGGTTGCTTCCATTTCTTGGCTACTGTAAAAAGTGCTGCAATAAACATAGGGGTGCATATGTCTTTTTGAATCTGAGAAGTTGTATTCTTTGGGTAAATTCCAAGGAGTGGGATTCCCAGGTCAAATGGTATTTCTATTTTGAGTTTTTTGAGCAACCCCCATATTGCTTTCCACAATGGTTGAACTAGTTTACATTCCCACCAGCAGTGTAAGAGGGTTCCCCTTTCTCCACAACCTTGCCAGCATTTGTTGTTCTTAGTCTTTTGGATGCTGGCCATCCTCACTGGTGTGAGGTGATATCTCATTGTGGTTTTAATTTGCATTTCCCTGATGATTAGTGATGTGGAGCAGCTTTTCATGTGTCTGTTGCCCATCTGAATTTCTTCTTTGGAGAACTGTCTCTTCATATCCTCTGCCCATTTTTAAATCAGGTTATTTGCTTTTTGGGTATAAAGGTGTGTAAGTTCTTTATATATTTTGGATGTTAACCCCTTGTCAGATATGTCATTTACAGATATATTTTCCCATACTGTAGGATGCCTTTTTGTTCTGCTCTTTATTTCTTCATGTGGATTTGAATTACTAACGTCCTATCATTTCAGTCTGAAGGATTCCCTCTAGTATTTCTTGTAGGACAGTTCTACTAGTGATAAATTTTCTCAGTTTTTGTTTACCAGGAATGTTTTAATTTCTCTTATGGTTTTTGAAGTATAGTTTTTTTCTAGATATCGGATTCTTGGCTGACAATCCTTTTCTTTCAACACTGTGAATATATCATCCCACTATCTCTGGCCTCCATGCTTTCTGGTGATAAATTAACCATCAGTCTTATTGAGGATGGCTTGTCTATGATGAGTCACTTCCCCTTTGCTACTTTCAAGATTCTCTCTTTGTCTTTTGACAGGTTGGCTGTAATGTGTCTAGGTGTAATACACCCCTTCTCTGATGATCTCATCCAGTCTCAGGATGTTAAATACCAACTATATACTGATGACTCCTCAATATATATTTCAAGCCCAGACTTCTCCTAGAGCTCTGACTCATATTCAAATGCTTACTTGTCATCTTCACTTGAATGTCTAGCAGTTACCTCAAACTTAATATGATAAAATTGAAATCCTGATCCCGCTTTCCAAAATAAAAACCCTGTTCTGATCACAGTCAGACCTTATCTCTGCTAGTGACAACTCCACTATTCCAGCTGTTCAGGCTGGAAACCTTGGAGTCATATTTAACTCCTCTTATTCTCTCATTCTCATCATCCATAACAGTAATTATGCTGCCTCTACCTTTGAAATAAAACTAGAATCCTATTATGTCTTACCACTTCCACTGGTGGTAACCTTGGTCCAAGCCACCTCATGTCTTATGTAGATTATTACAATAATCTCCACCTAGCACCCCAGCTTGTCCCCTTGTCTCCCCCACCTCCATCTCAATAATCTATCCTCAGATTTATCCTTTTGAACATAAGTCAGATTGTGTTCGTCCTCTACTCAAAACCCGCATAGGTCATCATTTCACTCAGAGTAAAAGCCAGAATTCTTATGAGGTCAACATTTACAAGACTTCTTCCACCACCACCACCACCACCATTATCTTTCAGACTTTATCTCCAAGGACTCTCCCTCTTGCTCTCTCCTCTCTATTCATACCTGGCTCCTTGCTCTTCCTAGAATGTGTCAATCATGTTTCTGCCACAGGGCCTTTGCACTTGGCTGTTCTTTCTACCTGGGACACTTTCTCCTGGTTATCCTCATACCTTAATCCCCTCCTTCAAGTCTTTGTGCAAATGTTACCTTCTCAGTAAAACTTTCCACTGTAGATAAATTGCTTTTTTTCCCTCTATGGTATCTTTTAATATTTCCTCTTTTTAGAGTGGTCTCTATTTTCACTAAAATAGGAATAGGTGTAGACTTTTCTTTTTTTATATTTATCCTATTTGGGATTTATTGAGGTTCCTAAACAAGAAGATTCATATCTTTCATTAGTCTCGAAATTTCTCAGCCACCATATTTTCCAATATTGCCTCTTTCTCATTCTCCCTGTTCTTTCCTTGTAATATTCTAATTAGATAGATGTTAGCATTCATTCTGCCTTCCAGGTCTCTTAACCTCCTTTCATATTTTTCATCTATTTGTGCTTCATTCTGGGTAGTTTCTTCAGACCTATTTTCCAGTTTGCTAACTTTTCCTTCAACTGTCATTAATCTCTTTAATTTCTTGTTTCTACCTGCTATGTTTTCTTCTTAATTTCAATTACTGTATTTTTCATTTTTTAAAGTTCCAATTATTTCTTTTTCAAATCTGAAAGTTATTTTTTATTCCATCTGGGTCTTGATTATTATTATTATTCCTTATGTCCTTAGTCATTGTAAAAATACTTAGTTTTAAATAATAACAAGTATGTCTATGACACTATATGCCAAGTACTGTTATAGCTACTCTATATTCATTCATTTAATCCTCATAAAAATCGTGTACAAGAAAATGGAGGCACAGAGAAGTTAACCAACTTGCCCAAGATCACCTGGAGAGTAAATAGCATGCCTGTACTAGAGTCCAAGCTGTCTGGCTTTAAAGCTCACACCCTTAGTGACTGCACTTACTGCCTCTTATATAGTGAGTTGCCATCTGAAAAAGTGTGTTATCTGAAATTCTTACTGTTTATTTGCTGGTTCTTTCTCATTATGGATTGTTCCTTTATGGAGATCACTTTTCAGTTATTATGGGAATCCTGCATAGGTCCAGAGTTTTACATCCCTTGTCCATAACCACTTTTAATGCCAATTCCAATTCCAACTCTCTACCTAACACAGGCTCCAAACCCTTCTGTCGCCAGGGGGAATAAAGCTCAAGCCACTTAATTTTTGCGACTGACACCCTTTTTCCTGCCCTCCCATATTCCTAGCCACAGAGGCTTTGGGTTAATATTACATATTACTGTTCTGGTTTCCCATTATCTCTTTGTTTTGGATCCCTAAGGACTTTCCTTTCTTGTGAGCTCAGCTATGCATTTAAAAGCTAGCATTTATCACCATGAACATCTCTTCTCTCCCCCAACCCCCCAAAACCCTCCTTTTATATTCATTACTATTGTTGTCACAGAATATATCATCACCAGCTGAGTCATTTGGCATAGGAGGTGTTTTTTTCAGACTATGGGAAATTGGTAATTTGGACATAATATAGAATACATTTTCTTTTAGCTGTCAAAAACTAAGCTATGCATTAAAAATATATTTGTTATATTTTATGTAGGCTTTTTAGGTGTCTTGGCAGGATTTTCAGAGTATTTAGTCTAGGCATACTACCGGAAGTGTAAGTGCAGCAGTCATATTTGTGCTGTTCCCTGGTCATTGTTCTAAGATTGGATACAACTCTCCTGTATTTTTGTACATGTTATTCACTCAGCCTGGAACAGCCTCATCCATTTTCACCCTTGATATATCTAGCTAACTTATATTTATCCTCCAAACTCAGTCCAGAAATCTTCTTTTGTTTTTAAGCCTTCCTTGGTTCTCACCAGAGGAAGTTACTCTCTTTGTATTGTGCAGGTAGTTTTCTTGTGTTGCTCATTAAAATCATAGTTTTAATTATTTGTTTACATATTTAATTTTTTATTCATCTGTGTACTCTCAGCACCAAGTGCAGTGCTTGGAGCTGTTAAATGCTCAAACATGCCTGTTGAATTGAATTCCTAAAGTAGGAGTGAGGAACTGGGCTTGAAGGAAGAGAGAGAACTGAGATAAGACTTTAGGTGGAAAAGGTGGGTTTTGCAAAGGGAGCCAGAAATGAGGGACCTACTGGCTTATTAATCCACAAGTTTCCCTTTGCAGCCTTCATCAAAAGCATTTCTGCTTACTCAGGAATCTTCTCAGAGTTCCCACAGAAGTTCTTTGGCCACCTCTAAACCAGTTGGTATAACCCCCCAAGATGTCAAGTCTGGATCTGAGGTTTCCCAACTACCTTCCACTTTGCACCACCTCTCCTGGTTTACCAGTACTTTTTACTTCAATAATTAAAAGAGCACCTCCACATATACTCTCTCATTTATTCCTTACAACAATCCTGATGAAAAAGGGGTATCTCCCTTTAACAGATGAAGACAGTCTTAGAGAGGTTAAGGGCTTTCCCCCAACCCACACAGTAGTAAGGGGCAGTGCCAAGATTTGAATCCCATTTGTTTAACTCCAAAATTCACGTTCTAAACATGACAATGAACTGCCTGATTTCCAGCAGGTCACTGGATAAACTTGACTATCTTGAATGTACGCTATGAGTAGAGAGCTATGTGACAAACCTGTATGTGAAAAAAAAATCAATACATGTAAACAAAGTCAGGATGATCCACATGAAAATATAACTTGTTCTAGAGTAGTAACAGAAAAGAAAATTTCACCAACCACCAACCTATGCTTGGCATTTATTTTATCTCATATTTCCATAGGTAAGCAGTTTTAACCCTGACTTACAGGTTCCTCAGTTTGAGGGACATCTAAGAGTTAATGGTTAAGAGCTTGTGCTTTGGACCCAGGCACACTTGGGTTCAAATACTGACTTTATTTACCTCTTACCAAATATGCAGAACTGGAGAAAGATGTTCTGCAAGATGGGGTAATTTGTAAAATGGGATAATTGTAATTTGATAATACCTACTTAAAGTGTTATTGTAAAGATTAAATCATATAACAGGTGATGTACCTAACAATGCTTGTTGTACGGTGAAGCCTCAATATGTATCTTATAGTGCTAAAGCCAAGAGATTTGGTAATCTGCTCAGAGATACACATACCCAGTTAGACAGTAGAGCCTTGATAGGAATTCATCTGTATGATTTCAAAACTTCACTCTTTCCATTGTACCATGTTGGCAGGCTATCATAAATCTCAATCTTAAATTCTAACAGCCCAGAATTCTGATTGTTCCGATCAGTATAAATTTTTAATATTTGCTATCATAAATTTAATTAATACCCATAAAAATACCATATAAACCTTATAACACTGTCCAGAGTTAACCAGTTTTATTTTCTTCCAATCTTTTTTCCACTATTTTTTTCACAATGCTAATTTTGCTTATTTCATGTCAAACATCACGAAAATTTTCAGTATACTTCCCAGATTTTAATTTTACATTATTTTAAATATGTGCTTATTTCATCAAATGAAGATACTATAATTTATTTAACTGTTAACCATTTACTTGTTTCCAATTTCACTAGACACTGCAATATCAATTCTTTGAAGAGAATCTGCATTTCAAAGATTTTTTTCTTCAGAACAGAGTCATAGAAGTGCTATACCCGGGTCAAAGAGGATGGTGAGTCTAAAGGCTTTCAATGCCTCAAGAATTTCTGGGTCAAAAAGAACGGACCATTTAAGCCCTTTCAATAAACATCGCTAACTTGCTTACAAGAACGGTTTTTTGATGCATACTCTTACCAGCAGGACAGGAGAGTGCCCGGCTCTCAGTAAAAAGAACTCTGATGTTTCGATAAGTGCCAAATGTTGCATTTAAACTTCTATTTCTTTGATTAGCGAAGTTGAACATTCTTTCCCTTGATTTCATATTTCCTCTTCAGTGAATTGCCTGTTCTTATCTTTTGCTCATTTTTTTATCAGGGCATTAAGAGTTTTGTCCTTAGAATGTTGTTTTTACGATATAAAAAGTACTTTAAAAAAAAAACACGTGGTTTGTAGTCAGGGACTGCTGAACACCAACAGACCCTCACGGAAGCAAGCTTGCCCATCAGCGAACTTCCAAGCCCAGCGGGCGGCCTTTCACACTTGACGGCGGAAGAAAAGCTTCCACAAATCACTTGAGCCGGAATTGCCGCAAAGGCGTTGGCTCTTACAGCCTCGGGAAAAAGAACTCGCGAGATTTCAGCCGTGCAGGGGAACTCCAACTTGACTACAGCTCCCAACATGCAACGCGCCTTAAATCCCAAACTCCCGAATGAGGACTCGGGTCCAAGGTCATGTGTCTGTATGCGTAAGGCGTCCTGTCGTCTCTCCCACGCCTTTTTCTACAGCTTCCAACCTTGGCCGCCATTTTGTGTGGGGGGGGGGTTATGGAACCTCTGAGTTCCGCCGACTCTATGGGGGAGCATTTCAGGGATTGACCAATCGAAGCCAGATCTAGGAGGAAAATCCCGCCTTCACCCGGATGGAGGCGGGAACTGCCACGAAGCTCCTGTGGAGAGAGAGGAAGAAGTTGCAGAAAACCAATAAGAAAGGAGGAATAGAGGACTTTAGCCAATGGGAGTGCTGGAGTTTGAGGCCAATGAGAGTGTGGCGACCTCGGGACACGTGGGTGAAGAAGCCAAGCGCTGAGACCTCGAGCTAAAGCTGGGAGGTGAGTCAGTCACCTTGAGCCGGGCGAGAGCTGTGGTCCGAGCAGGGACAGCAGGACAGTGGAGTGCAGGTGACTTGGGGCTGGAAGCCCGCGATTGGCAGGGGTGAGGGCTGGGCTGTGTGGAGGGGCATTTGCCCACAGGGCCTGGAGAGGCGATGCGCGTCTATAGCCTTAACAGTGTTAATTGCCAACGGTAATGAGCGATGAACTGTTCCAGCCAAGGTGGCCGAGGACAGCTGTGTAAAATGGTCAGGAACCTGCCCTGCATCTAACCAGTATCTGCCTCCGGTCTTCCTGGGAGACCATCTTTGACAGCCTTTCCCTCCTGGGGCTCGGGCCTTCTTTTCTCCTCTCCAAATCTCCGTGACCTTATTTTGCAGACCCGCAGTGATGAAAGTAGTGGACCGGGAAGTTTGTGCTCTCCCTCTGACCTCTAATGCCCTCCTCAGCTGGGGCGCGGTGCGAGGAAGAACGTGGTCCAGGGAGGGCGAGCGAGGTGAAGGGGACAACCAAAGGTCACCACTTTAAGCAAACAGGCAGTCAGTGGATGTTTTTTTTTCCCCCTTTGCAGACTGAAAAAATGCAGACCACTGGGGCACTCCTCATTCCTCCTGCTCTGGTAAGCTGCGGCTCTGGGGTGGCGCGTAGTGCCAGGTGTGCGGGTGTGCAAGCCGGCACTGATTAATGAATGAGCTGAGAGGAGCATGGCATCCTAATGAGACTGGCTCTTTGGGGAGGCTGTAGGACGTGATGCAGTTAACCCGTTTTACTGGGCCTGTAAAACATGTTATCTTGGCTTTGGAATGTGGTCAGAATCTGGATCTGACCTTTACCCACAGTCTGGCGTGGCCATAGCCAGACAGCCCACCGAAGCAGTTATTCTCAACCTTGACTGCACATTGGAATCATCTGACGAGCCTTTCAAAATCCTGATGCCCAGGCTGCACGCTATGGGGATGGGATCCATGCATCTGTATGGTTTTTTTAGAATTCCCCAGGTGATTTCAATGTTCAGCCAAGTTTGAAACCGTCACATTATAGCTCTTGAAATATTTCAAGGAAGCTGTTTTGTACATGGCTGTTTCAGGAGCCTCACCAGGCTTACTGGCCCACTCGTCAGGGTGTATAACACGGAGTACATTTTAGCAAAAACAAGATTTCCCCCTTCTGATTGCTTTGCTGATCTGGATACAAACTCCTCCTGTGTCTGGTTTGATGTTAGTGTGGGTTCTTGTTCCATTCTGGGATACTTCTTAGGGCTGTGCCCACAGAAGTGAACTTTGGCACCTGGTTTTAAATAGGAATGTGGACACTGCTGAGTATACCACTGTCTGGAGACAGCTGTCGCTGGTGTAGGCATACCTGATAGAAACAGGAATTAATACATTAATTGACCTTGAAATACATCGTACTTTATTGTAATTATAATTGTAGTCACTTTTGACAGAAGCTCAGCTGTCAGGGTTTTTTCCCTTGCTTGACTTGGGAGGATGTGTCTTTCTGATTTTATAGATGCGCTGTTGCACCAGGAGTCTAATCAGGCCTGTGTCTGCCTCCTTCCTGAGTAGGTCAGAGGTCCCGTCTAAACAGGTAAAGGAGTATGGGCCCTCTTAAGAGTTTCCTCAGGTGGGGTCCTTCAAATTAGTTGTGTTGCCTTTGGGTCAAAGTGGGAGGACAGCTAGAGACTCTGTGGTGCTTTAATACGTATAAGTATCCCCAAAGTAAGCTCTGTAGGTAAGAAACTTGCAAAAGTGGGGTTTCCTTAATCCACGGAATTTCCCTAGCTCTGTCTGAAAATGCACCCTAAGGCTAACTCCCAGCATGCTCTGTAATACAGCATTCTGCACTTGCCAGGCAGTTTGCCAATAGCTTCAGAGCTCAGGTGGGTGGGGCACAGGATTAGAGTCAGCCACCTGTCCTTGCACCCCACTATCTCCTTGCTCTCTCTTCCCCTCTCCCCCTCTTTCTAGCCTTCCTGCAGCAGCTCCCCACTCCAGGTGGCCAGCCGGGAGTTCCAGACCAGTGTTGTCTCCCGAGACATTGACACAGCAGCCAAGTTTATTGGTGCTGGAGCTGCCACAGTTGGTGTGGCTGGTTCAGGGGCCGGCATTGGGACAGTGTTTGGGAGCTTGATCATTGGCTATGCCAGGTGAGTTTGGGGGTGGCCTAGATGGCGGGTGGCATCTCCTACCATAAATTCCACCCTATTTGAGGGAAGCCTCAGTAAGAGGAGCTCCCTCTAACTTTGGGTTGATTTCATCTACCTCCTGCTTTCTCCAGTGACCTCTGGATCAGAATTTAAATATGTCTCCAACCTGGCTCACTTAAACTTACTGTGTCGGTACTCTGTTTGCCTGTGCAGATCCCCAGGACATAGGAGGCTAGACCCTCTCCCAGTTTCAGCACTCTCCATTTTCCCAGCCTACCTGTGTCCACACCACCCATGCCCTCACTCCTTCCTTTCCCCGGGCTGGCATCAATCTCTGTCCCTGGCAGGAACCCGTCTCTCAAGCAGCAACTCTTCTCCTATGCCATTCTGGGCTTTGCCCTGTCTGAGGCCATGGGGCTCTTCTGTTTGATGGTCGCCTTCCTCATCCTCTTCGCCATGTGAGGCTCCATGGGGATCACCTACCTGTCCTTGCTGCTTCAACTCCAGGCCGTGCCCAGTGCTGGAGTGTGCTAAGCTTTACCATTAAACACGACGTTTCTCTAAACACATATGCTGTGCTTCTGTCCTTTGCCCTTCGGGAGGGCCTTGGTGGAAAGGTGGGACAGAGAAAGTGGGATTTCAGCCATGGGCGGTTAGGAATTTCTCAGGGCTGAGAAATAGCACACTGCCATGACTGTAAGCACATGGAGGATTCTCTGTCTCTCAGAGAGCGTGGACTTGTCTTGTAATGATAATTGGTGCTTTTTTCCCCTTCAGATTTGGTGATAATGTGTAACATTTTTGAGGTGCTTAATTTCCACCATGCTCTGTACCAAATATTTTATATTTGTTATCTCAACAACCCTATGAATTTTAAGTACAATGATTATACCCATTTTGCAAATGAGGGAACTGAGGCTTAGGAAGAAAAATAACTTATCCAGCATCACAGTGCTGGTAAGTGGAAGAATTAACCTGCTGTACTGTCCCATCTCTTTTCATTTTGGCCACACAATTGTAGTGGCACAGATGGGGAAACATAATCGTAAAGAAGTTAGGTCTCTGCCCGAATTTGGCCCCACGTGTAAGTTTCATTTTCATTCTCAATTAGCCTTTCTTAAAGAGTGCATAAATGTTCTTAAACAGATGAGGTGCAGTCTCTGTTCTTGAAGAATTCATTAGCTTAGCTTTTCTGGGGATAAAAGGAGTTTTGAAGGGATGAACCAACTAATAAATTGCTTAGAGAGCTTCACTTAACATCTTCCTTATGGTCTCAGTCTATGTGCAGCATATCCCCCCAACTTGGCTAAAGTGGGACTGATAACTCAGTAAGAGAAAGCTAAGCTGATAGATCCAAAGCAGGAGCAAAACATGGACAAAATGAGTGCGGAGGTGCTGGTAGGTATGGTCTGTCTCAAATTGGGTGGTTTCAAAGGATTCATAACTTAAAAGTGGGACTCGTTTTGTGAAAACCTTGTACCCCAACTTACTGCAAAAAAACTTATGTGAAATAATGAAACCAAGAACACTCTTAATTAGTAAGAACACCTTCCTGCTCAAGGGTAGCTAGCAAATAGGGTTAAAACGCCAATAAATACGAGTCAATAAGAATGGATTCAATTTATATACAATTTAAAGACTCATGCAAGTGTTTAGGTGTTAAGCTTCCTCCTAGGAGTTTTGGAGAAAGCAAAGAAATCTAAGGTCTTTACCCTCAAGGAGTGCAGGGCATCAGCTGACTCGAAACAAGTGACAATATCATACATTATCAGATATGTGGGTATGGAAGCTACATGCTATAGAAGAGGAAAAGCAGGGAGGCTAGTGTTTGTTGTAATAACATCAGCTAAAACTGGAGCTCTTATACATCAGGCACATGTGCTAATCAATTTCCATGAATACCTTCCAACATCCTTATGAAATAAGTCATTTTATAGGTAAGGAAAGGAAGGCTCAGAGGAGGCATCCAGTAAAGGTCGTACACCAGTTAGTAAGCTGGGATTCAACCCGAAAATTTGTGTTCCTATCACTGTGCTGACTTATCTAAGGTTAAGTGACATGCTCAAGTAATTACACAGCAGGTCAGCAATGCCAGTGGTCCCAATCCAAGTCGGTCTACATTGAACAGTCATGACGTTCTTCTGCAAAATTTCTCTACCTTGGCTTGTTGAGGGCCAGACAATTTATTGTTAGTAGCTGCCCTGTACGTTGTGTGATGGTTAGCATCTCTGGCCTCTATCCATTAGATGCTAGTAGCAGCCTCCCCTTCCGCAGTTGTAATAACCAGTTGACAAATATCAGGTACTGACAGATGTCTCCTGGCAAAGTCACTCCCAGTTGAGAACTACCAGTCTACCATAATCTGCTGCTTGTCCTAGCCTCTTCGCCTTAAGTAATTCTCTCAGGCAAGCCAGTGACAGAACCTGAAGTGGAGCCCAGGAATCTCAGGGCCAAAGAAAAGAAATGGGACTGAGGTTGAACTGGCGGCTGAGATTTCACCATGGGGGCAGTGGATTAAGTGATAATGCTGGTGGTAGGCAAACAGGACACAGTAACCTTTTGGGATGTCAGGCAGGCATTTTGCCAAGTCACTAACCTCTGGTGGTAATCATGGAGCAGCCCCCAGCTAGAGGGTACCTTTTCTTTCCTGTGAAGAAACTTAGTTTTGCCAAGGAGCTGGTAAGAAATCCTCTTTACCATGGGCTCCAAATAGCCTAGAGTTGCTGGGCTTACAAATCCAGATCAGCAGGGTTGGGAATATGGATGGTGGACCACCGAACTTTGGAGAGTCAGGGGAGAATGCTCTCCCATCCCCAACCAGGCTGTTTAGTCCATTACCATTGATGTTATTTATCTAGGGCCTGTGGTTCCTGGATGGAACCCCAAATTTTGCTTAGTATAAAGTATTTGTGAGTAGATACAGAGGCATATTGTTCTACTGCCTTAACAGTTCAACCTGGTAGCAAAGGACATGGACTTGGGAGCCAAGCAAATACAAAGCCTTGCCACTTCCTCAGTCGAAGTTAATTAGCTCCCCTAAGCCTTGATGACCTCATCTCTAAAATGAGGATGAGAACAATTCATGGCTGTAACAACAAAATGAGATAATACAGGCAAATCTATGCAAATAAATACATATAATATCTACATGCACAGAATTGAGATAGTAAGATGTATTAATGAGGGATATGCAATAACACATAATACATGTATTATTAAATCTTTTAATTAGCTATTACTACTTTTAATTGGAAGCCTCAAAACACCCACCCCAAGTTCTGATTTTTCCTTGTTCACGATTTATGACCTGGATTGGAACTCTTCATCTGTCCCTAGCATTGAAGCCCAAGACAGGTTGGGCCCTGAAGGGTAAGGACAACTCCAGAGGGCAGTGGGACAGAGGACTCTGGGGTAAGGGAGGGAAGGGTGTTCAGTGTGGCACAGCAGCAGCCTGAACTCTAGGACATGTGCTGGCTTCTGTCCTTGGGGAAGGGCACTTGCCTAGTTGCCATGGGCAAGGTGCTCCCAAACTTTGTTGCACTAAAAGATGGCTCACTGCAGGGCAGTCTGGTGCTGGGGATGGGGGAGAGGCTTGAATCCAAGCTCCTGTAGAAAAGCTACTCAGTTGTGTCATCCCTCCCTAGAGGGAATGCAACTGGCTCCAGAAGGCACAGTCTTGCCCTCTGGCCAAGCTGCCAGTGAAAAGCAACCAGGTATTGCCTTGAAAAAAATCAGTACTGGCCAACTTAAAATGCTCTGCCAGCCTCTCCTTGGTCATTCCCCTTCCCCAGCTTAGAGGCCTCCTGGAGTTCCCTTGGGAGGTGGTGAACTGGTCCTTTAAGGAGCTGCCAGCCCCTGCAGCCCTTCAGGCCTTGACTTGCAGGCTCTTTATGCATGTTTGGCCCAGCCCTGTGGAAAGAATACAGGCATACCTGAAGAGGGAGCTAAAATCCTAGAGATCTGTGGCCAGGGGAAGGTCACCTGGCTACCATGTCCTCATCTCCATTCTGTTCAGCATTTCTGCAGTACTCACTGAACATCAGGTCCTACAGATATTCTCAGAGAATCCATGCTTCCTTAGAGGATGTCTTAATGCACTAGCTGGACAGATGAGCAACCAAACCACTAAAATAAAAAGTAGTATGTGCTATAATAAAAGTATGAATTACTCCAGAGGATGGAGAAATTAAAAATGACTAATAATAATAATATGCCTGGAGGTGTTAAGGTTTAGCAGAGAAAGTAATATTCCAGCCAGTCTTGAAGATGAGTAAGAATAATAAGAGTTAATAGTGATTGAACATGTACTCTGGCACATTCATTATCACAATCTCTTCTTTATAGCTATTATTTTGCCAGTATTACTGATGAGGAACAGAGCCTCAGAGAGTTTAAGTAACTAGGATTGTCCCTGGTAGAGATAACAAGTATTCCAGGTAGACAAAATAGGAACAGAGACCTGGAGGAGAGAAGGTACATGGGCAAGTAAAGTCCCAGTTACTTACTTGGCCAGTACTTGCCACTTTACAAAACACTCCTAGAAATGTCACATCCTCAGAAAAACCCTGAGAGAGGGGTTATCATCATTCTATGGATGCAGAAATAGACTCAAAGAAGATATTTGCAAGTTGGTACAGATCAAAAGCTTGAATTTCTTCTGAATCTAAGGTAAGTGTTTTCCTTTCATTGCCCCATCGCTAGTGGACCTCGTACGTGAAAACAATGGTCCGATAGTAATGAGGGAACCACAATGAAGAATTCTTTCACCCCATGGGCCATCTCTGGGCCTCCTCAGTCTGTTGCCATGGAGGAGCTATGGAGTAATGCTTTTCTCCGTGTGAGGTTACCCAGAGAATTGACTTTTGACCATCTTAATAAATAATACCCAAGCAAAGTTCTGGAATCATTTGAGAGCAAAGAAAACATATAGTTCATATAGGCAGTTAGGTGCACATCACAACACTTAAAAGGTACAAAAGATACGAATATGTCTGTACCACCACCATCCCTTTGGCCCACCCTGTCTGCAGCCAAACCAACGGCTGTCACCAGTTTCTAGTGTATCCCTTCAGAAATAATCAGGTTACCTTTATTACAGAGTGGTAAAATACTGTTTCAATCAAGCATGAAATCTGTGTAAGCTAGTGGATTGATTCACTTTGCTTCAGGTTAGGTACCTGAGCTGTGCCAGGCCGTACACCAAAGGCCCGTAATTAATACAAGGTAAAGTGTTAGAAGTGGGGGAAAATTCCAAGCTGTGACGGTATGACATAGTGGTTAGAACTTTTTCTCTGGAGCCAGACAGATTTGACTTAGAATTCTAATTCTGCGGGTTGCTCTCAGTGTGACCCATGTAAGTGACTGAACCTCTGTAAGCCTCTGTTTTTCCATGTCAGGATGAACTAATAATAGGACGTACTTGATAGGGTTGTTGAAAAGAATAAATAAGACAAAGTATACAAAGTGCTTGGCACATGTTAAGCACTCAATAAATGTCAGATAAAAAAAAGATTTTCGCTCTCTACATTTGGCTATTACCATTCAAATCCACAGTCCTTTATTGGTAAATTCACAAAGCTGTGAAAACTGGATTTCTTTTTAAAAGCAAATTTGGCCGCAAAATACAGTCCAAAGTGAGGCCATTTGTCCTATTTTGTATGAATATTCATAACATACCCAGATTATTACGAGTATTCATGTAACTTGCTGCAGAAATACCAGTGCTTGGTTACAGGCCCTGATGGGAGTGTTACTCTAAATCCTGAAACATCTGGCCCCAAGCATTGCCGAATTAAGATTATGAGCCTGTATTCTTGCTAGGGAGAAAAGGGAAAGCTTTTTTAAAGAAGGCTTTTTTTTTTTAGTCCATAATGTATTTCACCTTACATATCTCAGTAAAGTCCTGAGGAATCATCCCAGGATTTAAACTCACATCCCCTTGATTCCCGTGTATTCAAGGTCTTGTGGGACGAAAATAGACTGAGCTTGGATTCAGGACGCCTGATTTTCTTCCTTTTACCAAGCTTCTGAAGCTCTGTTTTCATTATCCCTATAGCAACGTCTAGCAACAATGCCTGTCATTTAGTAGGTCCTTCATAAATGTATGTTGAGTAATCTCTAAAACGAGGTCGTTTTTCACTCGCAGTTTCTGATGCCTTCCTTCTTGCTGCAGGCAGGGGGCAATGGCAATCTGCCCTCCGTGGGTGAGGGTGCAGGGAGGAAGGCTAAATCACATTGTCTTTCCGACAGGAAGGGCCCTAAACGAGTCAACTCATCTACTCAGAGCCTCCCTACAAGGAAGCTAGATCCCCAATCATATCGCATGGGCACACCTGA
Source organism: Smutsia gigantea (assembly GCA_032199065.1). Classification (NCBI taxonomy): domain Eukaryota; kingdom Metazoa; phylum Chordata; class Mammalia; order Pholidota; family Manidae; genus Smutsia; species Smutsia gigantea. Next base: position 61,337 of record JAVSCE010014159.1, read on the forward strand.
GGGTCGCTCTCGTTAAAGGGGGGCATATGGTTCTCCCCACCCCACCCCTTTCATATTCCGTGGTATCGGGCTCTCAATTGCACCTCGGCGTCCTGACACATGTCAGAACCTCCCCCAACAGAGCTGGGTACCAACGCGGGCCCAGAACCCTTGCTCTGCTGGCTGGTTCCAACCCCTCCAGTTCTGGAGGACCGTGGGGGACTCTCTTGCAGAGCGCCTCTCGCTGGTCGGGGCGGAGTAGGCGGAGCCAGCTCCGCTGGACGGTGGAAGCGGAGGGTGGGGACACTCTGGCCCGGCTCTCGGTGGTGCGGGAGCGGGAGGGAGCAGCGGCCGCTCTGGTGGGCGGACGTGCTGCCGTGCAGTCCCGGAAGCGAAGCAGCGATGGCGGAGAGTCCGACTGAAGAGGCGGCGACAGCGACGGCGGGCGCTGGGGCGACGGGCCCCGGGGCGAGCGGCGTCGCCGGTGTTGTTGGCGTTAGCGGCAGCGGGTTCGGGCCGCCTTTCCTGCCGGATGTGTGGGCAGCGGCGGCGGCAGCGGGCGGGGCCGGGGGACCGGGGAGCGGCCTGGCTCCGCTGCCCGGGCTCCCGCCCTCGGCCGCTGCCCACGGAGCCGCGCTGCTTAGCCACTGGGACCCCACACTCAGCTCCGACTGGGACGGCGAGCGAACCGCGCCGCAGTGTCTACTCCGGATCAAGCGGTGAGCCGGGGTTTTTCCTACCCCAGCCCCGAGCTACGGGGCTCGACCTTCCCCAACCCCCCTTCTCTCCCCAACCCCCCCGCTGCCTCCGAGCTTCCCTCGCGGCTGCCCAGCCCCGGGACCCAAGTCTCTCCAGCCCGGAGCGTTGGGACACAAGTCCGCTTTCCCCCCGCCCCCAGGCCCGCACGCACCAAACCCCTCCTGCTAGCCCAGGTCCGACCCCGCCCCTCACCAACCTCCCGTGAGCCTTCCGTTTCTATTCCGGACGCCCTCCCCCATTCCTCCCGCCCGAAATCTGACCCTTTCGCGCTTCAATAACACCCCCTACCGCTCTCCGCGCCGCCCCTCTCCCCTTTACCCACCCCAGACTTGCTAGATGCTGCCCGGAGGCCCCACCCATCGCCCCCCATCCCCACCCCTGTCGTCTCCTCTCCAGCCCCGTTTGTAACACACACACATACACACACAGCTTGCTTTGCCCTTTGCGAATCTGGTCTCAGATTCGAAGCCAGCCTTTTTATTCCTCCCTTCTCCTCAAGCCTCCTTCCCAAGCCTAGATCGCTTCCCTCACATACCCCAGCAGTCTTCCTTTGAACCACTTTTCCCGAACCCCAAAGCTGTCCACTCTAACACCTGTTCCAGGAACCAGGCTTCCTCCCTGCAGTCTTACTCTGGCTTGTACTATCCCACTCAAGACTTATTCCCTATATTTTCTTCTCTGGGTCATCTGGTTTACTTTTCTGAAGCAAAGATGCCCAATTCAAATACAGGAACAAAGGCCCAAGTCCTTGCTGTGCTTATTTTTTGGGTGACAGATCTTAGATTTAATAGATAATATTTTTGCAAAAATGCTTGGCCTAGTATCTGTCTCATAGGAAGAGAGTAATGCTTTAGTTACTAATCCTGAAACCCGTTTGCTGATGACCACTTCCCCGATGCCCCCATCACAATCATCCTCATCTAGGCAACCTCATCCCCCATGTTCTAGGTCCTTTCAGTTGTCTATACCTATCTTTCAAGGCTGTGATAAAAATTAAACAGCCCATTGTGTGAAAAGTACGTGGCCCATTGCCTGACACAGGATGCCAACTCCGTCAGGATCACCACCTCTAACTTAAACTCAGCACTCCTCTCAACTCTGGTACTCCTTCAGCCATTTCAGTCTTCCAATCCTGACATACTTTTGAGTTCTGCCGGTACTTCTTTCCCTGCTCCGTCATTTTTTTGCACTTTTGAAATATCGCTCTGTGCCCTAGTAAGTCCCAAGACTTTTCCCACCTTGAATGCCTTCTTTAGACCGTTGGTCACAACTGATGCATTCTAGTTCGTGGGATATGACCTAGAAATCCTCTCATCTTCTCTGGTAGTTGCTACATGTCATCTTTCAGATGCGAGATTACCAGCGATTTCAGAGTGTCCCCACCCCAACCTGAAGAGATGTCTACCCTGGTAGTCTCCTGGGCATGACCATTACTGCTCCCTGCTAGCTCACTTGGCTTCATCCCCTTGACAGGAGTGGTCCACTGTGTAGTTTATGGAATTAGTTTTTAGTGGCATTGATTATGCCTTCCCAGTTACTGAAAAATCTTCACTTAGCATTCAGCCATAGTACCTGGGAACCTCAGAGGTGGGAGTGAATGAATTGCCATGTGGGAGGAAGTGAGAGTAAATGGGATGTGGCTTTTTCACGATGCTATCTGATGCCATTGGGAGTTCCAGTTTTTCTTCCCCTCTCTCCTCTCTCCCTGAAGAACAATGCCCCTTTGATAATTGCTCTCTGCTTGCCTGACAAGTACTCAGCTGAGATTTTTTAGCCAAGGCAGTGCAAATATTTGTGGTACCAAGCACCACTTTCTCAAACCCTGGCCTCATTGAGGTGATAACAACTGTCCTGCTCAAGGGATTCCCCTTTTTTCTCCTCTTCCTCACTCCCTCCCCCACCTCCTCTTGATGTTATACAGGGATATCATGTCCATTTATAAGGAGCCTCCTCCAGGAATGTTCGTTGTACCTGATACTGTTGACATGACTAAGGTATGTAACTTGGTGGGGGTTGGGGGGAACTGAGATATTGGGCCCATAAAGTTGGAAGAGCCCAAAAGAGATTATCCAGTCTTACATCTCTGATTTCACAGATGAGTAAACCAAGGCCTCAAGACAGTAAGTGGCTTGCCCAAGGTCACACAGTAAGGTGGAGCAAAGCCTTGAACAGATCTGTTACTGTGGTACCAATAGGTCCTGGTTGGCTTGGAAAATCCCAATTTGTACCTATTGCCCTAGCTTAACTATTAATAGGGAACTCTTTCACTTTCAAAAATGGTCTAGTTTGGATAATAAATTATATTTTCACCCTATTCATTGTACTACCCAACTCTTCAACCATCCGGCCACTCACTCGATCATTAAGTGCTATAAATCAGATGCAGAGAAGCTGGGGAGGGGGCAGGCTTGAGTGAACAGGTTTGTAGTTAAAGGTCTTGCTTAGGCTCCTGTCCTTACTGGTTGCTTTTGAATACCTCGTCCACCCCAAAGATTATTCCAATCTTGTTCTCCATGTACAGACACAGAGAAAGCTTATATTCCCCTGGCACAGATATCTAGACCACTCTCTCATTTAGTGGTCTACCCTCAGAAGTGACATCACTTAGGTGATGTTGGGAAGAAGTAGATTTCCTAAATCTAGTGTCATTTGAATGAACTCCACAGAGGTCCAGTACCTTGCAGTAAAAAGTTAAGATTTTGTATTGTTGCTCTATTTTGTTTTGAATGGATTTCCCTTTAAATTGATTTTTTCTTTTTATGTGGTTGGAAATGTTTTTCCGGGGACATCTTGTCCTCAGTCAAGTATCAGTGTTAACATGCTCATCCATGGGGTCTCAGAATTGATGTCATATAGACAGTATTCAAGCTTGCTATTCCAAATGACTGAGGGCTGAAAGTCAGTCTAGGATGCCACCAAGGCAAGGTGAGGACTGTAGACTGAGGCATTGGGTTGCAGGTCCTTTTTCCTCTTGCTGTTTAAATTGAGATTTAAGTGCCTGGGAGCCTTTGTAAAAGAAGAAATATAACTTGAGTCAGTTTAGGTTTTCTTCCCTTCAGGAAGGGCAATCCTGTTCAGTAATCATGGCTGAAGGAAGAGAATTTAGTATTCTGTTTTAAGTGCTGCTGGGTCTTTTTCCTATGAATCTACAGTGTTAGGGAAAGTTCTGTGGCTGGTCTAATGGCTCTGAATGAACCCTGAGTTTTCCCCATTTTTCTTTGTATCTTCAACACAGTTGGGTGCTGCCCGAGCCACATCCTCCACAGTAGGTCTGATCCTCTGTGGAGGAAGCAGACACTCCAGGCCTCCATCACAACCCTCAGCTCTATACTGTTATTGGCTGGCACTGGTGCTCTGGCCTCCAGTCCCTCTCTTCTATTCCATTTATCTTACCTCTCTTCTGTGCCACATAAATGGAGAGTGGAGTTGTGCCCATATGCATGTTTAACCTAGGCATATCCAAACATAAGTACTCAATAAAAATGTGTATAAATTTCTTTAAATATTCTAGGGTAATATTTTACAGATGCGTAGTATATTTTGCACATTGGCATTCCATCCATTCATTACACATCACACTGATCAGGGAAGTCTGAACAAAACCACGCTTTAAGGGAATTTTAAGGGGCACTCACGGGCGATTTTGACTAGATTGAATTTTCATCTTGGACTCTTAACTTAGGAATGTAACCCCTGAGTGAGATGCCACTCCACTCTAATGGGATTTCTTAAAATTCCTAACGTATTTAGGATGAGTAAGTACAGGCTATTCATTCTGTATGGTGAGGATATGGAATATGGATACCCATTGAAGGTCCTGCTTCAGGTGTGGGTAGTAAGTGAAAAGACAGGAGGGTTTGGGATGGGACATCACCTCACAATTTTGAGATGGGGTTTTATTTTGCAGATTCATGCATTGATCACAGGCCCATTTGACACTCCTTATGAAGGGGGTTTCTTCCTGTTCGTGTTTCGGTGTCCGCCCGACTATCCCATCCACCCACCTCGGGTCAAACTGATGACAACGGGCAATAACACAGTGAGGTTTAACCCCAACTTCTACCGCAATGGGAAAGTCTGCTTGAGTATTCTAGGGTAAGAGGAGACTTCTAAGTGGCCAAGTTTGTTGTTAGCAAATAATTACTCAAGACCAGCCTTTATCAATGAGGATTCACCATCTGAACCAGAATGTGATTGGAGTGACTGTTTTCTCAGTTCCCCAGAATGGTCTGTGACTAGTATCGCTCTATATGCAAAAAGAGAAGTTAATTCATTACATACAATGGATGTCTTCCCAAAGGGGCTCCCTGAGTAGTAGTGGCACCTGGGAAGAGAACTTAAAGCCCTGCAGATCTGGGACCCCACCCTAGAAAATACATCAGAAGCTCTGGGGGTGGGGCCCAGCAACCTGTGTGTGACAAGCCGTCCGGGTGATTGCTAGTGAACACTGCACTTTGAGAACCACTCCCTTAGGGCATCAGGGCTTAATCTCTGGAACAGGTTGAGAAAGGTTGCAGATCTGTGCCATTCGAGACTGTAGGTGTCTTGTTTGAGTCTCTCAGTGAGTAGCTTTGGAGGCGGTGGTGGTGATGAGGATGATTATGATATTTTAACAACTGAGTAAAAAATGCCTGAGGTTGGAAATCCCATCAGATACAAAACAGAAGTTTCAAGTACATTTTGTTTCTGTGTGCTACGGAGATTTTGCTTCATGTAGTTCTCACCCATTCCTTTTTAATGGCCTTTGTGGGTTAAAAATGTTTTCTTACATGTTCTGGACTGGTCTTTTTAGTGTGGTCTGTATTTCCCTAGGGCAGAGAACAAGTGCAGGTTGAAGTTGAGAAAGTTGCCCAAGCTGGTGATACTGTTTATTTTCTTCCTGCCCAATACATTGCAGAGTTTGTGTGGGGAAAAGGCAGCTGACACAAACTGGAGACATGATTTTTACTTTATTTTTATTTTTTTAAAATCTGAGGTACAGGAATATATGTTGTGTGATTGTGGCAGTGAGGAAGTCCTTTTTAAAAAAGGTTGTCCTTAAAGAAGTCCTTTATCTTATCAGGGTATATAATTGTGCTAGTAGGATAGTGATACACATAACCCCCGGTGGTAAGGAACTGTAGTTGCTGTTTCAGTGTGAATTTTGCTTATGAAAGTGTTCTTGTATTAGGTTTTCCTCCATTAGGCCAATATAAAGCTATTTGGAACAAACAGCTCATAGTAGAAACAGAAGGTAAGATGGTGGGGTAAAAGTGGCAGAAGTGTGTTGGGTGGAAAAGGAGAAGCTACCCTGAAATTGGAAATTTATCACAAAGAATCAGAGTAGAAAATTCTCATGCATTTTTAGTTGACTATACAATTTATCAGCCTCATTCCTTTCCTCCCCGCCTGGAAGAAAAAGCTGACTCAGTGACAAAAGAAATTAAGTGAACGTTTACCCTGTTGACTTGAGCCCCTGAATATGTGAAGCCTTACAGAGCTGAAGGTCTAGAGTTTCTGGGGAAGCATAGCTGAGAAGAGCAGGCTGAGAGGCACTGAAGCGCGAGCTCTGCCGGAGGTACTGTGTGCATCACTCGGGCTTTCCTCGGGTCCAGCAGGGAGAGGGCATTAGCCAGTTAACTTCAACAGGCCAGTCAGGGCCCAGGTTGTGTTAAGCTTCCATTAAGTGAGCTAAAACTAAATGTCATTAATGTCCAAGCTGCCCTCCTCCCAATAGTGAATCAGGTTTATGAAAGAGAGGAGTGATTTTGGTGTTTGTCTCTTGTTGAAGATGTTTTCCATATACAGCTAACCCTTGAAAAACACGGGTTTGAACTGCATCGGTCCACTTAGACACAGATTCTTTCAGTAAATATATCAGAAAATGTTTTTGAAATCTGCAACAATTTGAAAAAACATCTTCTGTAGCTTACTTTACTGTAAGAATACAGCATATAATACATATAACATGTAAGATAAGTGTTAATTGAGTGTTCATCAGTAAGGCTTCCAGTCAACATAGGCTATTTATAGTTAGGTTTGGGGGGAGTCAGAAGTTAGATGCAGATTTTCAACTGTGTGAGGGGTTAGTGCCCCTAACCCCAGTGTTGTTCAAGGGTCAAGTGTGTTATTGTCAGACCCTCCACAATCTAGAAGTGTCCTTTTTCCCCATCATGTCCTTTGGCAGAGTTCTGTAGTCTTCATAGAATTTGATATTCCTTGGGGGCTTGATACAGAACTGGATCCCTGATCATCAGTCTCACCACATGGCCTCTAACCAGATGGCTTCAATCCCTTCTATGCCTCTGTGCTCAGCTCCTCTCCTCTAACTCCCATCACCACCCACAAGTAAATAAGTAAGCTCTTTGGGATCTGCAGAGGTTAACATTTAGACTGCTTTTGGAGCTGTTTTCTTTATTTCTTTCATTTCGATGAAAGAAACCTTCCCTGGCTACTGTTTCTTTCATAGCCAAAGAAAATCCCTTCAAAGTTACCTTCTTTGCTTTACCTTCTTTACCTTTGTCCACTTGATAAGAGGATTAGGCAGTTGACTGATTTCTGGTGAAAGAGGGTGAAAGAGAGGCTGGGAAATTGCAGAGTAGTAATAGTGAAAGAGAAACGTTGAGTCACTAATGATAGTGCTGCCGGCCCAGGATACTTGTGCGCTGGTCTTTCTGTGATGGCCTTTTCGTCTCTCTCTGCCTCACCCTCTTCCCTTCCCTCTGATGTGTTTTGCAGTACATGGACTGGCCCTGCCTGGAGCCCAGCCCAGAGCATCTCTTCCGTGCTCATCTCCATCCAGTCCCTGATGACTGAGAATCCCTATCACAATGAGCCTGGCTTTGAGCAGGTGAGGCCAGGTGGGCCCAGCTCTGGGGCATGACATACTTGGTTTTGAGAGGGTCGTCTTTTTTTTTACCTGGCTAGTCCCCATGTATTAAATTTCACTGCAGGTGTTTATGCTTCTTCATAATGAGTTTTTTTCCTTGTAAGTTACAGTAACACTGTCGAATTACTTTCTTTGACTTGGATTAATCTTCTACGTGGAAGTCAGTGGAATCATCTTGAAATCAATTCTGAGCCTGCTTTGGGGTCTGTAAATGACTTAATAGGATGCATACCCTGTGAAAATCTTGGAATCAGATTGGACCCAGTATCCTTACTTACGTTCCCTGCTATTTTCATATGCTACCTGCTGTTTATCAAAGTAGTAACTGAAAAGCCAGCTTTACCAAAATGCTATGTCATCAAAAGGAATATAATGCAGTTTAACATTAAAACAGAGCTACATAACTTAGGCTCATATCATAGTTCAGTGTTTGGTAGTTGTTGAACTACAGCTTTCCTCAAAAAGTTTAAAATACCCCACAACGCCCCTGTGATTTCGCTGTGTTGCATTTCAGGAACCATGGTTAGTAGTCTGACAGTATATATCTCCTTCCTGTTCATTGTATGTTTTTTATCAGAGACCAGGGCTCTGATTGACTGGGGTTGGTGGCAGGAAGAACACTGAAGAGCAAAGGAAGAGTGAAAGGATGGGAGCCTGCACTCCTTTCCATTCACACCCACATTCATATGGGCTTTCTAGGTGAAAGTTGGAGTTTTTCTTTAGAAAATTTCAAGTTTTGATAGAATCATAATAGTTGACTCAAAATGATGGTGGAACCCCACAGACATAGAGGAGTTAACCAGGAAGCATCCTGAGACCTGTAGGTTTCCCACGGGGACCCCCAACATCATATCTACCTTTTTGTACCACCACTGTTTTTGTACTTGGTTATTTCCCACTTAATCTATACTCGAGAGGCCTGTCATTTCAGCCTTTGACACATCTAATTTGCTGTTTACAGGTCAAACGACCTGTAACAGAAAATAAGTGTGGTATCCATGGAGGAGGCGGGTGAATGGTCTCCAAAGTTAAAAAGCATAGTTGCTCTTCATGGATCTGCCTTACGATGGAAAAGTATCCTCTGAGTGCTTTTGCTTGGGTCACATACCACAAACTAATCCTGAAGTCTCCTCCCACTGGCTCTTCTCTTTGCCTAAACTTTGTGACTGGATACTATGCTACCTGTCACATTACAGGAAAGACATCCAGGAGACAGCAAAAATTACAATGAATGTATTCGGCATGAAACCATCAGAGTGGCAGTCTGTGACATGATGGAAGGAAAATGCCCCTGCCCTGAACCCCTACGGTATGTGTCAAGAGAGCCCTCTTGGTAGTTGGTATTCCTGTTGGAGATGGGCTGCTGGCTCATACCCTCGAGTACCTTTGGGGCAAAGTTTGGTGTTGGGCACCAGAGGGAGATAGAAAAAAAGTAAAGGTGTGGTTCATGCTTTGAGCAGGTGACAGGATTACCCAAGAGGAAGTTCAGAGAGCTTCTGTGTTCTTGGAGAGCCCCTGGTCTCAGGGATCCCCCAGTCTGTTGAGGACCTAGGCATATTAAAGACACGTAACTGTTGTATAGCCAAACAAGGTGTAGAGCACTTAATAGGAAAGCCAGGTTTATTGCTAAGTGTTAAAAACTGAGCAAAGTTAATGAAACAAACTTGCTAGGAGAATTCGAGTAAGGTTTGGGATTAGGGATGACCTGTGGAACACAAATGAGATCCAGCAAGTCCTGATGTGAAGTTAGGAATCAAATAGTACTAACAGTCACTCATTTTATAAACCTTAAGGTATTAGAGAAATCAACCATGGAAAGTCAGCTGCTGCTTTTTCCTTTTTCTTTTTTCCATTGAAAGAACTTTGTGGGAAACCAAATCTGGACTTGGGAACTCAAGCTATTTAATTTGACATTAAGGTTGGATGGTAGAGGTGAGACCCCCTCCCCCCACTGCGCCTGAGCTTCTCTGCTTGCTTTCCAGAGGGGTGATGGAGAAGTCCTTCCTGGAGTATTATGAATTCTATGAGGTGGCCTGCAAAGATCGCCTTCACCTTCAAGGCCAGACTATGCAGGTAATGCAGTCAGAAGCCTAGAAGCAGACCATGTAAAGATCCCCAAGGTGACGTCATCCCACTCATAGAGTTCCAAGGCAAAAGGACTTGCTTCATTTGAATAGCTGAGACCCAACGAGGAGAGGACTTGCCCAGAGTTATACGGTGCCAGTGCTCAGTGCCTGGCATAAAGTAGGTACTCATGAGTAGGATCTGAATTGTCCTGCTTTTTGGCCTTTTCTTCCTTTCTTGGTCAGTAGTCTTTTCAAACCAAGAACATTCGAGCCCTCTCGAGTCATAGGGATCATGAGAGTCACCTGCTGGAATTCTAGCCCTTGCTCAGAGGGGTGCTCACAGAAAGAAGGCCTGGGGGAACATTGGGTAGGCAGTGTTACATGCTGAAAGATTCCTATCACAGAGATGGTGACAAGCTGTTCCTTCTCTGCCTCTACTGGGGAAATGTGCTTCTGCCCCAATAAGAATACAGATTTTTGGCTTGACTTTAAAGATTCTTACTAAACCAAATTGTAAGTAGGCTCAAATATAAACAGCCAGGTTGGTAGGAGGGTAAGACCCCTCCTGTCCTGAAAGACCAATTCTGTGTCTTTTGGATTTTGCTTAGAAATGTGGTGACTTGGGTAAGTGACTAAGATATCTTAAGGTTCCCTCCAGCTTTTCTTGGGCTATTTCCCCAACCCCACCAGCAGTAGAAGTACCTGTCTGGTCAGATGCTGCCTAGAAAGAGTAGTTCCCTATCCTTCCTTCAAGGACTTGGACCCACTCGCCACACTTAAACTCAAAGGGTAAGGCCGGCTCAGGGTTAACTTGTTTCCTGACTGCGTTCTGAGAGTGTATCAAAGAAGGGGCATGCTGTAATTCTCCGTTTGGAATTCTCATTGCTGGTATTCAGCAGCATTTCCAATATTCATTCTGTGAAGGAAAAAACTTGTAATGAAGGAGGGAAAAGGAACAGCATTGTCTGGTGAGAAGAGGAGTGGGTGGAAGTGGAGCCAACGATGAAAGAAAGATTTGGGAAATTGACAGCTCGAGAGCTGTGGGGTTGAGCCTTTGGGGAATGTAAACCCTTGTAAGTGAAAAGTGCAGGCTGTAGTCAAATGACTGTGACGTATGTCCACTGGTCCCTGATCATGAAGCTAATGTGTGGGCAGGAGTGCAGAAGAAGTTGAGGTGGGGTGGGAGAAGCAGGTGGAGTGCGAGGTTGTGGGGGAATCGTGTACCTTTTTATGACTGCCGAGGGAGGAGGTCTCCAACTTGTTTGAGCTCTGACCACTCTACTTTGCTGCCATATTCCCTACATAGCATTTTAGATTGCATTTTTTATATCCTCCATACCAACCATACAGCATTATTTTTGAGACTTTAAGTACAGTTAACCCCTTTCTATGGAATGTTTGGAGATCTTTAATCTAGAATGAGGACTGTGATTAAGGCTTGGTGGCCCTGAAGTGATGCTTTAGAAACCTGGTCAGGATTATAGTGACAGGTCCCTGGGGAAGAGTATCGGCGCTTATCTGGAAGACAGAACTCATGAGTTCTAGACCTCCCTGTGCTCTTAAAAAAGCAAATTACCTTTTTTAGGGAATGAAGGATAATTTCTTCCTTTATGGTTTTTGTGAGGCTAATTAAAAAGAAAACACAGGCACATTAATGATTACAGGCCTGGCCTGACCTTGAATTTCTCTTCCCTAGCTATCTCACCTTTACTGTATCCCCATTTTGCATATTGGCTTGCTTTTAAGAATGCAAACACATTTTAATGTTGGCACAAGCCAAAACTGTTTGGGGCGGTAAACATGCCATAATATTCCTAAACCAAGACTATGTTGTCTGCTGTTTGGAACTGTCTGTCCTATGCCCTCCCTCCTCTGTCCCTATGACTCAGAAGCTGAGCACGCATTTCACATGGGCCCAAAGCTGCATTCTCCAGGATGAGCCACTCAGACTTGAATCTCCCATCCCGCTTGTCTCCTTTCCCCCACAGGACCCTTTTGGAGAGAAACGGGGCCACTTTGACTACCAGTCCCTCTTGATGCGCCTGGGACTGATTCGTCAGAAAGTGCTGGAGAGGCTCCATAATGAGAACACCGAAATGGACTCTGATAGCAGCTCTTCTGGGACAGAGACAGACCTGCACGGGAGCCTGAGGGTTTAGACCCTGCTCCCCTCTCCCCTCCCCCAACTCGAGAGTCCCAGCAAAGTCCCTTCCGCATCCCAGGGATGGAGAGGCACTGTGTATCTCCCTCCAAACGTGACGTCATCCTGCAAGATGGCAAGATGCAAGCAAGCTCGGTCCCGGGGTGTGGGAGTGGGGAGGCTCTTGCTGATCTGACCTCCTTGGCTCTCGGGCATCTGGGGCTTGTTCATCTTCTATCAGGGGCCAAGGTACCTATCCAGGAGCACCCAGGGCGAGGGCCTCTGGCAAAAACAAAGCACGCAACACACCTCTCCATGGGGCCAGCTCCTTAGGGGTAGGTGGGAGACGGAAATTGCAGTTCTAAGAAGGGGTATGCCCAAGTGGTTTATGGGGGATATCTGGAAGGGGACTTGGGGTGGGGGGCTGTCTGTTACACTTAAAACAGTCTCGGTGGTTGTCTGTCTGCAGTCTTGAAGCAGGGCTTCTCAATGCCCTTTTCCTCCCTGCCTCTCTCCTCCCATTACTTCTCATGGGCCAGCATAACTTTGTTTTTTCTAATTTATGGTCACTGTTCTAGACAGACCAAAGAGAAGGAACAGTGGTGGAGTCTAGGCTGCTGAACAGTAAGCTTTACCTAGCACCTGAGCACCTTTCTCCTCTGCCCTCCATTCCCTTACCCATTTCTAGATTTCAGACAGAAGGTAAACGACTGGGGCTGAATCAGCATCTGGGTAAAGCCTGCACAGACACTATAAGAAACTGAAAATTGTCCCCACAATCACTGATTCGAAAAGTTCCCAACACAGGCAGCTGTTGTGTGTATGGGACTTAAGCCACTACATAGCATCGTCTCTCACAGGTTTCCTAATTGAGGGTATTGCTTCCAGGATGAGCTGCAGGGGGAGCCTGATGCAGTCCACCACACTTTGTTCAGCTGTCCTTGTGTAGTCCCCCCTCTTCACTTCAGTGCCCAGGGACTGGTGGGGAGCAAGGGTAGCCAGAGGCAGAGGGGTTGGGGCTGGGGCTCTGGAGACTGCTCCCCTCCTTTCCCCTCCCCACTCTCTCCCAGCTGCTCTTCGTCACTGACTCTGATGGGTGTTTGCCTGGCTGTGTCGCTTCTCTGTATTTAGCTGCAGTATCCTTTAGCTGGTTGGCTCAGAAAAACGTGCTTCAGGTGCCCTGTGATACTGGGCATTGAGGGAATCCATCCTTCCCCTTTTTAATGTATTCATCCCATGCTTTCCAGATTCTTGGTATGGCTCCCAGTGGGCTAGTGGTGATCCACGTGAGGCAGGGCCTCGGTCAGTATCCAGCCACGAGAAAGGGAGAGGATACATTGTACCTGCCCTGCCAGCTGCTATTGAGGCCTCTGCCCTGTGGGTCATGGGACTTCCCTGGGGGAGTTGGGAAGGGGGTTGGGCACAAAGGAGAATGTCCTACTTGGGAGGGCAGGAAACAAACTGGACAGGAAGTGGACTTGGGGAAATGGAAGTTTATCTTGGATACCTGAAGACTGGGTCTCTTCACAAGGAGACCCAAAAAGGACCCTACTTCCAATTGCCCCCTTCCATTCCCAGAGCTAGTACAGGGCTTCAAAGAATGCCCTTGGTCTGTTGGTCCAGTGCTGTCTGTCATCCATTTAAGTGTTCCCACTTTCAAGTGACAATCCTCTCCTTGGCCCTGCTGTGGGCAGAGCATGTCTGGCATACCAGCCTGACTTTTACGCCCTAATCTTGAGTTGAGGAAATATATGCACAGGAGTCAAAGAGATGTCTTTATATCTGACTGTACATAAATGAAGTTTTTTTTTTCTTTTTGGTGCAATAAAGTTTGTTTTGGCAGAAGGAGGAAGCGCCTATAGGTATGGGAGGGTTTGTGTGAAGGAAGAATGGGGTCATCTTAACGACACCTCTCACCTAGACCTAAAACCAACGGAGAAAGTGCTCAGTACATTGTCTGGAAGCTGAAAATGAGTTAACATGATGTGGGTGGAGACAGGACTACTGGTGACCTGTGCTCGCCACCAACTAGAAATAGAAGGGTTCTATTTGAGGCTGGTTCTGGCAGTCAAGGAGAGGAATGCCATCCAGAGAAATTATTCAGAAATTGGGAAACGAGCGTGTCCTGGGAGGACCAGCAGAGGTAGAGGTGGCCTTAGACTTAACTCCCATGTGGGAATAGCGTCTTCATATGGATATTCCAAAGCATTGGGTTTTCCGTGTTTGCAGTGTTAAAATCATCCCATAAGAATTCGGCATTCGGGTCGTGAATGCTCTGGGCTTAACACTGGCCTCCCAGTTCATCACTACCTTCCCTACTTGATGTAGGAGGCTCCTGCTCTGGTGCAGAGAGGCTTTTCCTATTGACTGACCACATGTGTAGGAAGAAATTATGCACAAAATGTCCTGCTAGCCTTAGCTGTGCAAAGCCGTGGTACAGGAAAGGGCTCTGGTGGTGGTAGACCAGGGCTCTAGCTTTGGTTCTGCTTAACCTGGTGGCCCCTGGTAAATTAGCTTTCTGACCTATGAAGTTAAGGCTACCTATTTTGAAGGGTTGCCAGGAGGATTAAATGAGGTGTGTACCAACAGCACAGGGTAGGTGTTCAGTAAATGATTCCTCCCCCACCACTAAGCCTACAACCTGGTGATCAGTATTGGAGGGAAGCTGGGAAACAATACTACATTTATTATTGGTTGATTCCCCCTCAAATTCCATTGTCATCTTCCCTTTAATCACCATTTAACATTGACTTGTATTTCCTTCACACTCTTAGCCGAGGCTCTCATAACTTGGGTCCTGTACAGAGGAAGCTGGAAGAGACGAAGAATCTTCCTGGTCCATCAGGGTCTGCTTGTTTGAGATAAGGGATTTTCATAAGGAAGAGGTTGGAATTAACAGGCTGTGATTTATGTCTCAAGGCTACAAAGAGACTAGACTGTCTAGCCGTAAGACAGGTGGCCTTTGCTGTAGGCCCAGCCCTCCGTGAACTAGCAGATGACCTGTGCAAGTCATTTCATACGTACTTGCTGTTCTCTGTGTTACTCAGGTTATCCTTGCTGGATAAATGAGATTGTCTCCAAAAAAGATGCAATGTGAAGGCACTTTAAAAAATAAAGTGGGTAAGGGATACTGGGGGAATAAAAAAACTTGGAATTGTTCTATTTTTTTTAAATAAAGCTATCCAGGTTTTATTCCCCAACAGTTCCTCCCTCTTCTCCCTGCCTGCTGCTGTGTCCCCTTCCACATTCCCAGAGTCACGGAAGGGCTTCTCTGGCCTCCTCAGCTGTAATCTCCTGGGAGTAGAGGTCAGTGAAGAGAGCTGGCAACCAGTAGTGGGCCTCCCCTGGGGCCTGCAGGTCCAGCCAGGCCAGCCCTTCCTTTAGCAGGTGTTCCTGGAGAGAAAATGAAGGACAAGTCACTTCAGAAAGGGGGGTTCCCATAGCCAAAGTACATTAAAGAATCTCCAAACCTATTTTGGCTCCAGTGGGGTCTTCAGACAAATCTATATTGAGTGCCTTCACACATTTACACAACCAAACCACAGTGATTTGGCCTTGACCTTTGCCTGAGGTGTGAAAAATGCCACCAAGTCACTTAACCTATGCTGTTGGAGGAAAGCGTAATGACAGAGTGGGATGTGGAAGGAATGCAGGGCTACAGAAATACTTGCTGTATGGCCTTGAGCAAATCATTGCCTCCATTTCGCTAAAGCAAAATGGAGATCGCTGCTCAGCTATCTCTCTGTTACCATACTGGGAGACAGGCAGATGTGGGCAAACCTTTTGGGGGAAGGACCTACAGTTCCTACAGGTATAAACATGCTTGAAATGGGTTGGTTCTGCCCAATACCATGAAACAGATGTTCATACTATCCCCACTCTACAGATGAAACTATGTCTATAGTTTAATTGGATAAGGAAGAAGGTATTGAAAGCCAGGGCTCCCACATTCTCATGTTAACTCTCCCCACACAACATCAAACTTTCATTAATACCATGAAATTTGTATACATAAAACTATATATAATATGAAATATAATAGTATATAATTAGAGAGATGGATGATCCTAAGTAGTTAATTCCCTTCACTCTGTCTTAGGTATTACTTCTATAAAAACTATGTTAACTATCTGACCAGGCTCATGGGTTGGGGGAGAGGAGGTGCTGACGACTCCCCTGGAGCAGTGGCCGTGGCAGCCTGGCTTTACACGCATGCCAGCGTTAGAAGCCTGCCTTTGTGAGTTCTACCTCTCAGAGGCATCTTCAGAAATGCCAGGGTTACTCCTCATCTGGCAGCAGCTGCCTTCAAGGTAAGAGGCCAGCAGAGTGAGGCTGAAGTTTCTGCTTTTATGGTACCTGCCATCCACCCATGTCCACCCGTCTGGGGCCCATCTTTTCTGGGCCATTTCAAAAGTCACATACCAGCACCTGCCGCGCTCGCTCGGTCTCCCATTTAAGACTGGCTTTGATATCACTGACAGTCACGAAGCCATTTTTCTGAAGGAAGGAGGAATGGGGAGTTAAAAGAGTGTACTTTCTTTCAGAACCCAGCATCTGCCCAGGGACAACTGATGGAACCAGACAGGAGGAGGAACTACCCTTGGGGCACATCTACGACAGCATAGCAAAAACAATGCACAGGGGTCCCAGGAGAGCCGAGAAGTAACTTCAGGGTGATAGAGATAGGTTGGGGGTTTCAGTCTTAAGAAGTGGGGTCCCTAGTACTAAAATAGTGATTTAGACTTTTCTCAGAAACTCTATTATAGAGTATGACACAGGAAGATTCAGAATGATTAACTGATAGGAAGGGTGATAATCATTAACTGGTCATAATCTAAATATTTAAATATTAATTTCTTGCCCTGCCTCAGCCCACCTATTTCCCAATCCAGAAAAGCCCCTCCCTTAAAATTGTTTCTACTCTACATTATAGACTTAAGAAAACTGCACATATCTTCCCTAAAAGGATTTGGGGGAAGATGGTATATATGCTTAAGGCATGCTGAGGAATGGAGGGATGGCAAACAAGAACACATATTTGTTTTGAAGAATCCATAAAGTAGTTTTAAGAAGACATTAAAAGAATCTACCCAAGGAAATACATTTGGTTGTCTGTATGTCTGTCTACTCCACTAGACTGTAAGCTCCTTGAGAGCAGGAACTATATGGTACCCATCTTTTTATGCCCACAGCCTAGCCCAGTGATTGGCACTGTAGCTTTTCAATAAATGTCTGCTGAATAAGCACAGGCGTGAGTAGTACATCCATTAAGACAGGCTCAGTGAAAAACCCGGTGATGGGGGAAGAGATCAGAGCTACTCCAGAACACTCCCAGACTGTCACACACACACACACTCTCTCTCTCTCTCTCTCTCTCTCTCTCTCTCTCTCTCTCTCTCTCTCTCTCTCTCTCTCTCTCAGAAGGCACCCCAGTACCTCTGCCAGTTGCAGCACCACGGTGTGATCCATATTGAGCTCAGCTGGAACAGACTGAATGAGGTAAGTGCCACCCACAGGGATGATGCTGAAGCCAGTGCCAAGTGCCTTTAGTTTCTTGATGGCCCTGATCAAGTCGTCCCTGAGGTGAGGAAAAGCTGCTTAAAGACCCTTCGCAGACAACCTAGCAACAATGCAGTTTCAGCTCTGCCCTTGGCAGAATACCCTGAGAGAAGAGTCAAAAGGCTATGCAAAATTTAAGGACATCAGTAAAAAGCCAGGTTTAAGTCACCAAGTGTCACTTGGACATTCAAGGGAGATGGTACAGGAGTCAGGCTCTCCACTCAGCAAAATACTCCAACACTGGACAGAGGTCAAAAATATGCCTACAGGAGCCTATCAGAAAATGTGAATGAATGAGTTGCAGGTAAGAGGCAGTAGGTAGTGTGAACTATGGCACAATAGAGAATATGTATCCCTTTCAATGGGGCAGCCCAGCTGATGATTGTCATTTGGAAATTCAGGCCCAGTACTGTCAGATTTTCTGATTTCTTATTTCACAAACTCAAATAACAGAGAAAGCAAACCCATAAAATAGCATGTAGACCATATATCCAGCCCACACTGAGAGCTTTTTACCTTTTCTCAAATTGGAATCGCACACAGAGGCTAGTGACCAAGGTCAACTTATATCCCATCTTCTAACCACCACTCCCTTCCCCAGCCTTTCTCAGTGCCTGCTCTAGTCTCCTGGACCTCAGATAATCTCAAGAAAGGAAAGTCCCATGTAAGTTAAAACACACACACACCCACGTATTCATGAAAAAAATGCTTAGAAGGAAATACACTAAAACATTTAACAACCGTAATCTCTCAATTGAAAATAATGGTGGTTTTTGTTTTTTAATCTCTCCCTGTATTTTCAGTTTTTTAAAGTAAAACCTTTTTTTCTCATCACAAAGAGAAATAAAAATGATTCTTAAACTAGCCTACACAGATGACTGGGAGGAAGAAAAGATTTCCATCTGATTTTTAAAGACCTTTCTATCCAAGATGTTGGAAGGCAGGACCTACTGGCTGACATCCTGTGTGAATTTGCCCCTTCCTTTCAACACCTGTTGATGTAGTTCCTCCAGAGTTATCAGACCTATTGGAGAGTGGGGACAGAAAGCAGATGATTACATTTATGGCTAACACACATACACATACACATACACACACACACACACACACACACACACACACCCCAAAGGCAGCAGCATCTCTGAAAACTACAAATGCTCTCGATATTAAAGCTGGGTCTATTGATAGCCAGTGATTTTATAACGGGTTTGAAGTTTTCTTTCTTAACTTCAACACAGACCATTCAATGTACTTATTAAGATGACATGACTAGATGACCATTTTTAAGGTCATATTTTGGGTAGAACAGACTCAGCTGGTATCACCATACCTTAGAGAGGCAGGGCAGGCCCAAGGTTACTAATGAGAAAATCATTACCCAAACACATCATCTGCCAGGGGAAAAGACCTATTTCCTACCTCCCTACTATCTTCTGTGATGAGCACGAGCTAGATCTTCCTGGCCAAAGATCTTTGGAGAGTAGAGACAATTATTCAGGTAATTCCATTTGCCCTTGGCCATGAAGACCTGAAATGGATTCAACTGCATGAAGCAGCTAAGATGCTTCTCAAAACACAACAGCATCTCAAGATCCTACTGGCCTGCAGCTGAAGCAGAGAAAGATCATCTTTCAAGGTTTCTTCCCCTCTGAGAAATCCAAAGCTCCATCTACAGGACCTAGCCACCCTCACCTCCATTCCGATGCTTCAGGGCTAGACACACTTCAATAATCTGCACACCCAGCTCGTAATAGAAGTCTCCCACACCTAGCATCTCAGACCAAAATCCTTTTCCAGCTAAAAGGAAGAAAATCAAAAGCTAGGTTATACATTATTTTACATCTTGCTTTTCTCTCAAAACTAGATTAAAACATCTATCATATGCAATCTTTCCTGCCTAGCCTTAAGTCCTTCTGCTCCATATACTACTCAGGATCCTTGAAGTAATTTAACTTGGAAATTCCTGCTAAAGAACAGGCTCAGACAGTTCTCAAGGGTAGGCAATCTAAAGGCTAATTCTACTTGGCTAATTCTGGGTCAGGATACTGTAAAAATGAGTTTTCCTTTCCCAAAGCATACAGTGAAATATAGTGGGACATATGGTCTAGACAAGGCTAAGAGAAAGAATATGCAGAACTGGCATTCAAAAATCCACTGAGAATAATATTTTGAGTGAAAATGCAGGTTATAGAGTAATAATTATAGCATAATCCAATATATATGTTTGGTTTTTTTTAAGTTTATAAATACAATGAAGGTATCTTACACTGTTAACAGAACTTTATCTCTACAATTATAGGACAGAGTCAGGAGACTTCTACTTTCTTTTCTTTTTTCTCCTTTGTTGACTGCATGATTATATTGTATTTTTATTAAAACATTTTTAAAATAAAAAATGGCCATAAAAAAGTCCACTGTAGATCATTCAAGAAAAGATCATGTACACTGGCTACTTAGCCTGCACCCCAGCCTCTCCAGCTTCCCCATTAAAATGGGCACTCAGCCACCCTGTCAGGCACTCCCGAAAGACAACATCCCCTGGATCTTCCTGCAGGACCTTCTAGAAGATGCCCTAACAATAGTGATGACAACTAGGTAAGCTTCTATCCTTTTGGAACGCTAGGAGAGCACTGGATCCCCACAGACAACTCCTTACAGGCCAGAGGATCCACCCCAATGGTGGCACACATGTCCTGAAACTGCACCCGGAACTCAGGATTCTTCCGGATCTCCTGCTTGTGCTTGCTGGCAAATTCCTCCAGGTTGGTCTTAAACATGTCCAGCTGCTTGGACATCTGTAAGATGGAAAAGGGGGAGATTAGGGGCAGCCCAACAAGGTGATAATCAGATGCCAAAAAAACAGGTCTCTGGCCCGCTGGCAAGGCAAAGGCTGAAATAACTTATCTCCTTCAGGCCAACCATTATGCTATTTACTGTTCCCTTTTTCATCCCTACCATCTCCTTCACAGTTCTGTTGCCAGCAGAAATGAGATAGTGTAATGTTTCCTCAATTCTAAAATACACATTTTTTTCACTTGTTCCTGTCAGGATACATCTAACAATCAACGCACACATCTAGTGTGGTGCTTCATTTCTTTTACCCAGAAAAACTGTCATTAAATTGAAGAGGCACTTAATAATCCAGTTTGTGTCAAAATGAGGGGATGCAGCATTCACACAATAGGAAATCTTCAGCCACAGACAGGCTAGATAGGAGAAAGGGGAAGCCTGGCATGAATTATGCAGTGGTTGTTTCATCTCTGTGAGTCCTGGACCGCCATCAACTCCAGAAAAAGAATCCCTGAGGGAGGGGTATGGATCTACCAGATTCCATTCCAAAGCTAAACACATATGTTCAGGGATTTTCTGACCTCCTATTTGTATTATTCCTTCTCTTACCCCATTTACCCTACAAGAGTAACCACTCTTGGCCCAACATCTCTCCATTTGCTACACAGTAGAAATTTACACACATAATAATCACCCTTTTCAGTTGATGCCTGCCTGTCATCTCCCCTATGATTGGGAATATTTGAAGAGCACAACCAGTGTCTACTTATCTTTCTTCAGTTCATGGGCCTATTTCCCTGCTTAACTGCCTCTGTCTCTTCACCAGGCACAATAACTGAGTAAACTCAGGGCACATACAGATAAGGGAAGTGTTAGGAAACTGCAGGAGCCTCCCCCTCACCACTCACACACACTTCTGGTACACACCTAGTGAGGGCAGTGATGGTGGATGCCACAGCTTAGGTAATATTTTGTTATCCTTAAGTGTTTAAAGCAAAAACTCCAAAAGACCTAAATCAAACAGCTCTACCACTTACTACCCACCTAATTCTGGATACATTTCTTAACACCTTAGGGTCCTCAATTCCAAATGCAGAAGAATATAGCTCCTAGGTCCTGATGAGATTGTTATCAGAAATGAAAATGATAGTGTATGTAAAGAAAATGGACATGTGCCTGGGATGCTATGAGCATATGATCACTTAAAGATGTTAGCGATCATTATTATTAGCGAGTCACTAAAAGATTGGAGTAGCCCAGAAACCGGGATCTGCCAAATACCCTTCTTTTAGTTCAATCCAAACAATCCAGTTTACATCAAAGGTGCCCTGTCCAGCCTTGTCCACCTGTCCATCAAAGGTGTCTCCGTCCTGCCTGGAGCCCTCTAACCGACTCACCTGGGCCAGCTGGTCCTCAGCCAAGACAGTCCCTCGCTCCTTATACTTGGCCTGTCAGACAAAAGAGACCAGCATGAGTTGAGAGTGGGCGCTGGTGCCTCCCACTTGTATTGCCTGAAGTATGAAAAGCAGAGGGTCTCTCTTAAATGGACTTTTTTAGGAAGAAGCATGAGAAAGAATAAACGACTCGTCTGTAGTCAAATTTGGGGAAGTCGGGGGAAAGGATGGTGGATTTGGGGATGCTGACATTCCAAACCACCGGAAGTTGGAGAAACTCAATTCCCCGGGCCCCCAAAAGCCCGTGCCGGGTTCCGTAGGGAGGCGATTTGAGGGTATAGAGCTCTGCTCGGAGACTTGGATGTCTCTCGGGTTAGGGGCGGCTGTGCATCGGCCTCCTTCGCCTCACCTCGGCAAGCTTCTTCTTGGCGATGGCGCCAGCTCCCACTCCGCGGCGATGCATTCCCACCCCGGGCCCGCAGGCCGCCGTGCTGCCGGGACCCGGGGTCTCCGCGTCCCGGGATCAGCCTCCGCTTCCCTAACGTGGAAGCGCGGCTCGCGCGTCATCTCCGTGCGTCGGAAGCTACGCGCCGACTTCCTGCCGGGTGAGGAGAATACGGGCCGCCAGGAGCCTGCCAGCCCCGCCTCTCCCTGGTGGCCGAGCTCTGCTAAGCCCCACGGCAGGGGAGGCCGGGTGCGCCTGGTTCCCGGGCCCAGTTTCGGTCTCCTATGTGCGGCCCCTCGCTCCCCACCCACCTGGGCACCTCGCACCCTCCCATCCTCGCGCGACTGCGCTTGCACCGCCACCTAGCCTCGCGCTGGAGGCCGGCGGGTGCCCGCTACTACGTACCAGACGCTGCGTTGGCCACCGAGGATTCCAAATTGAGCATACAACAGAATCCCTCAACTCTTAATGGAGCTTACCTGTTGGAATCACACGCAGAGCTTATGACTTGGAAAGGCCTTGCAGTTAAAAACTTGGACTCTGGAGTTAAACTGTCTGGCTCCATAACTCCTTTCCACTACATACAGTCCAGTAACTTAAAGCAAATTCCTTGATATGTTGTGTTTCACTTTCCACAGTTGTGAGAGAGTAATACCTACTCGTGAAGTTGTTATAAGGATTAAATATATATATATTAATTGAATATATTGAATATACTAAAATCTATGAATAGAATATTATGTATGTAGAGGATTAAACAATGTTTCATACACACACACACACACCAGGACATTACTGGTATAGAAACACAAATAGAAAATCCGTAACAAAGCATTTAATGCCTGACAAATAATAACAGCTATAATTGTTATTTGTCAGGTTTGGAGTGAAATCAGTCATCTGTATGTTTAGAAAGATCCACAGATGATTTCTTGAACATCTGAGTCCAACAAACAAAGAGCCTTAAAAAAAGAGCCAAACAAAGAAGACTCTTAAATTGGGCGTAATAAAACCCAGTTTTTGTTTTAGAAAATTAGTGGCAACCTAGATTTAAGTCAGCTGTAGCAATCCAAACTAGAAACGATGAGAATGGGGCAGATACAGGAGATGTTTGGAGGGTAGAATGGTAAAACTGATAAGATGGGGCAGAGCGGGTGGGGAGAATAAGCAAGATGCTCAGTTTTCTGGCTTGGGCGATAGAGTGGTGCCATTCAGGGATGGAGAAACCATAGGATGGAGCTGGGGAAGTGAAGGTGTTTGGACATGTTGAACTGGAAGTCCTTGGGTTCTTCTCTTTCACAGCCATCGCTGAGGCACCAGTGGCCAAAATGAAGTCCAGTCCCTTTGTGACTTCTGACAAGAGCAAGGACCTGCCTGAAAGGATGATGAAGTGCAGATTGTTCGAGGACAACACAAGTCAGCAGATTGGCAAAGTAGTCCAGGCTTCCAGGAAGAAATATGTTATCCCCACTGAATGGGTACAGTGGCAAAAGGGCAAATGGCACAACTGTCCATGGGGGGCATTCACCCCAGCAAGGTGGTTATTACTAGACTAAAACTGGACAAAAATCTTTGAACATAAAGCCAAATCTCACCAAGTAGGAAAGGAAAAGGACAAATATAAGAAAGAAACAATTGAGAAGATGCTGGGATGAAGTGATTATACATGCAACTGTCAATTAAAACTGTTAAATGAGAAAAAAAAGAAATGGAGGTCTTGGACATCACAGGAGAGATGGCCAGTTATCATTGGATGTACTGGTATAAAGTTACACAGAAAGAGTTGGGCTGGGCCACAGATCTGGAATCATCAGCAAGGTGAAACCATGAACATGAATAATGTTACCAGAGTGGTTTTGAGTAAAAGGATAAAAAGATGGTGGCAGAATATTTAGATGCCATTTTGGACTTTGAGGGATGATGGAACCATGAGGCCAATGAGCCTGGGTCCCTGAGAATTTCTTGGAGCAAAGCTGTCACGACAGCTCTGGGCTGCCTGCCTCTGGATGTTTACGAGAAAGAGAAATAATACTCTTCCTTGCTAAAAGCACTATTACCTTGTGTTTTCTATTCTTTGAGGCAGAATCTAATGTTAATGGATGAAAGAACTAAGGTGAAAACAATCATTCAGCCTTTCAGTCAGACCTTCAGATTCACTCTCATACACACCCCGACCCTAAGCTCAGATAGCATAACCCCCCTTAGACACTAATTACTTTCTCAGGCACAGATTTGCCCCTCCAGCACACATTAGCCTTTTCAGACACCCTCTATTACACACTGAGCTCCTTCAATATACCTACCCACCCTTTTCTGCAAAAAACATACTATCACCTTATGTACACACGTTGACGTCATATCCTCATATTCTTACTAGACTTAACACAAAAGCTAGGTCCCTTCAATACTTGCTGATAACATCTAGACACACCTGCTTCATTTCTCACTCTAACTCACACTGTACCACTCCTTAAAGTACTCACACTGATCCTTTACTCACACTCATGACTTCAGGTTTAACTATTCATACTCTTGAATCCATAGGTACTCACTGTTGTAAGTACATGCATTGGCCCTGGACACTTGTTACCACACTTACACAGCCATGCTCATTCCCTTATTCAGACATTTGTTCTCTTTTATAATTTTAGAGGAAGTAGGCTGACAAGAAATGTGCTGGTAAATATTTAACAACCTCTCCAGTTTGGGAGGGAGAAGCTCTGATTTATAGCATTTGCCAATTTCCATGGTGTAAATACTCTACCATGGCCAACTTCAAGCTATTAATGGTTTTACAACCTGCTCACAAAATTCCTGGCATTTTAACAATGGCTGTCAGAAGCACTCAGCTCCAGTGTACCCCTGAATGCTGATTATCAGCTACCCTTAGTTGCTTTTAAGTGACTCACTGGCCTTGTGGCATGGTGGGTAAGAGCATGGGCTTTTACTTCTCTACCTCATGGAGGCAGTAAAGTGCATGGTGAACAGAGATCATAAAGTGTGAAGAGGCTTTAAATGATACAAATTTTGTAAAGTACTTTATAAAGTGCTAAGCGCTATGCCCCGCCCTCAATAAGAACACTATACAAAGATTTTAAATATAACCCTTTCTGATTCACTGACCTCAGACACACTCAAGATTCCAGAAACACAGATCCAAACTTCTCCCAAGACAATCAGTTCTATCATGCAGAATCACTAAAATGTATCCTTTGAGTAAAGGCATGCTCTAAATTGTGCGCTACACACTTACAGAACTCAAGGAGATTAGAGAAACTGGAAGTTCAGAACTAGAAGACATTGCAAACTGGCAGCCCTCAGGCAAATTCAGTTCTTAAGAGTTTTGTTTGGTTAGCAGAATGCCTTCAGGCAAGCATGTCTCTTCCATTTTCACAGTCCCTGTCCATCCTAGTATCTTATAACCTCATTTTGCTCATCTATGCTACCAGCTCAGCCCTTCAGCTTGCCACTCCCTGATTTTAAACTAACACACTTTTGTTTTTAAAGTGAGGTTTAGATGTGAATAATAGTAACTACAGTTAACTTTTATTGACCACTTACTTTGTGCTTGGCATTACCTTAATTAATACTTCAACCCTCTGTGGTGGGTACTTTTTAATCTTTTTACAGACAAATTGAGGCTTAGAGGGAGGAACTGATTTACCAGATCATGGACTGAGTGATTTGAACGGAAGTGTGTTGGACTTTGTTCTACTAAAATATGACCAGATCAAGGGGTGAGGGGACATTCCAGGGAAAGATAACCCAAGTGCAGGGGGAGAAGAGACAGTCTTGTCTTCTGTGGCTTCAGGGCATTGGAGGAAGGCAGCAGATTAAGGTGGGAAGGCTTTGAACACGGGAAGACAAAGGTATTGACCTTTGGACAAACCAAGTTTGCCCACTTCCTTCACCTCCAGTACCAGCACCCTAGTAAACCTGGAATCCTGCAGGAGCCTCTTCCTTTTCCACTTTCATCCCTATTCATCTCAATGTAATCCTTACTATCATCAGCAAGATTGTTGTGGAATGCAAATAGACCTTCTCTGACAAACCCCTGCTTAAAATCCTTCAACCAATGACTAGCCCTTGCACTGAGGTTAAAATCCAAAAGCTTTAATTAACAGGGCCCTTCGGTCCTGCCTCTACCCACCTGTCCAGCCTCTACCTGTGCTATTCTCCCCATTGTCTGTTTGGCTGCATATTAATAACACTGGCTGATATTGCTTAAGGCTCTGACTCCTTACTGCCTTGATAAAGCTTCTCTGTTTCCCCTTCATAGCACCCTAATCTTTCTTCAGGTAACTGAGCATGTTATTTGATTATTAATGAGCTGGTGTGTTTAAAGATTAAGGTTTGTCTGCATCACTAGACTCTAAATTCCTCAGGGACAAGGACTGGGTCCATTTTCTTCATTGCTGTATGCTCAGCATTTAGCACCTTCCTTGCCTATATTAAGTCTCCAATAAATGTCTGTAGAAAAAAATAGATGAATTATCAAATGCAGGTAAGAACCATATCTCCTTTTCATTGGTTGGCACACACACAGACAAACACATACTGTTAGTGTTCAGTGGATGTTTGAGTAAGTTTTGACAATTTGCATAAATATTTCAGCTTAAAACTTTATTGGTTTGGTTTCTCTTGGGTATTCTGGAGTGGGGCTGAGGCACAAGTAACTGGAGGGCAGAGTCCAGTCCTGAGCTGGGTTTGGTCTGAGTCACTGAAGCCTGCAGAGAGTGGAGAGAAGAGGGGCAGTGGTGGAGAGGAGGGTCATTATCGGCTTGGAGTCAGCAAAGTAAATTTATCCTGGCACCGAGCCATAGTTCAATTGCTCCTACCTCCAAATTACCTTTTTAATTATAAGTACTCAATTCAAAAAAACCACAGAGACTGTTACCCACCTTCCTATGGAAATTTTCTGATACTGTCTTCTCCATTGTTCTGGTCACATTCCTCTCTCCCTTCCCACCCTCTTATAGTAGCCGTCCAGATGTGTTCCCTCAATCCCTTTCTGGCTTCCCAGCTTCCAAGTCTGTGCCTCTCAGTGTCTGCATCCTGAATGAGTGTCCTGTCTCACCCTCTAGGTGGATGGGTCTCTTCATAGTATTTAGCCATCCCTTACTTCTGGAACATAATAGATTGGAGAACCTCCTAGCTGGTGAGATGGATTCAAGGACCACTGAGAAGAGCAGCAGCTACAGAGAAGGGCGACATGCCTTTAACAATAGGGGTTCCACCTCTGGGAAGGTGCCCTGGCACAAAGGTGCAGAGGAAACCCTGAGAATAGGATGGGCAGCTTAGCTGGGCTGGGCAGGGTGATGAGAAGAGCATCTCACTTGGAGGATTGGAGGACTTGGAGGAAGTAGAGAAAGAAGGGTGAGCAATAATAGCTGCCAGCAGTATGGAACTCTTCTGCACCTGCTTTCAGCCCTTTCCTTGTATTATCTTATTTAAACCCCACAACAAGCCCACCAAGTGGTTTAAACAGCCACAATTTTCATGAGAACACTTAAGTTCAGACAGGCTTAGTAACTTGCCAGCATGTTGGGGTGAAGATCTGAACTTGTGCCTGACACCAAAACGCAAGCTTGTAACCTCTATGCAAAATGCCCAAAGCCACCAGACACCCCGACCTGAGCCTGCAGAGTTCCATCTGGTCCACCAGCCAGGCCAGCAGCTCTTGAATCAGTAAATCCTTTAGCAGATCATCGTCAGGGTCCTTGGGTAAGGGCCTGTAAAGGAGAAAGCCTGAGGCAGGCCATCTTAGCCTGGGCCACACCCCAGAGAGAGTAAATACAAGGCCTGGGACTCCACAGGCAGTGGGGGTTGGAGGAAGGAGTCAACGCAGCTGCCTCTCAGTTATCTCAGCTTTCAAGGCCCCAGCTAGATCTGGGGTGGGGGAATATGGGTCCCTCAATACAGGCAAAGCTAAACAGAATTCAGGTGGGAGTCATCCCACCCATCTGCTTCTGTGAGTATCTCTAGGGAAATGGAAGTTCCTTGGACAGGCTCCTTACCTGATACCCAGTGTATACGTGCAGCAATTATGTTAATAGTTAGCCTACTGCGCAGGCACACACTTGTGTACCCCTTAACGGTAATCTACTGCTGCCTGTGTTGCTGTATAGAGAGCTCTGCCCAGCGCTAGAGCTGAGCCTGAAGCAGAAGCAGAGAGCCTGGAGAGCAGAGCGTGGAGCAGAGCAAAGGGAAGCAGGGAAACTTAGACAAGAGAGCAGAGACTGTGAGCAGAGAGCAGGGACAGAGCTGGAGCAGAGGCAGCGCCTAAGGCAGAGCCTGGAGCAGAGAGCAGAGACTAGGACCAGCTTACTGGGGCAGAGGTGGACAGGATTCTAGCACTTGACCTGCCACCATGAGAATAAAGCTTGGTATGAGCCTCTTTTTTAGCCCCAATGCTCCATTGTCATTTTTCGGTCTCACTGAATCCATAGTGAACTTGCCCAGAGTTGAAACCCTCAGACAAGACAGTATCCTAGAACACATTCCCAAAACCTGAGAGGTTACTTTGGGAACGTTCACTCTTTAGAATGCACCATAGATTCCTCAACTTCCTAAAGAGGGAGTAACTGATTTCAGGGGACTGGCCTTGGGAGGGTCCCTATTCCACAAATGGCCTTCCTGAAGTCTGGCAGGGAGAAGTGGGGAAGCCAGTTCCTGAGGTCTCTTTTGCTGCCCCTCTCCCTGATTCAGTGACTGCACATGGAATCATCAATCTTAGAAACTCTGGCCCCCAAACCCCTCCCAGGACCCCAACCCCCCCCCCCATTCCTTCCAGGCTTCTCCTGTAAGCATGGGGCTGACCTCCAGAGCTCAATGGAGACCCCTCTTTGAACTGGGAGTGGAAGGGGCTGCTTTTCTGGGGCCTTGCCCTGCTCTGGGGTCTGGGAGAGGGAACAATGAGATGGGGGTGGGTCACGAGGCCCTACCCCCACCCCTCCTCCGTGGGCTGACTCACCCCTGCTGGTCCCTTGCCGCCTCCTTCCTGTTAGATTGATGGGCCAGCTCTAGGGTCTGGGCCTCCCTCTGGGTGATGTTATGTTTCCAGCTGGTGAGATAAAGATGAGGGAGTGGGTGGGGCTGGGGAGACTCCAGATGTTCTCCAGTCCAGAGGCTCCAATAATTTGGGACCTCAGCCCGTGGGGCAGAGGGTACCCCTTTCTCTGCTCCCCCTCCCCCCTGTTTGTCTCCAGCTGCCAATGAGCAACTTTCAGAAGCGAGCATGCTGACCAAACAGAGAAGTCCGGGATTGGCAGAGAGAAAGGATTAAGGGCAAGTTATCTTATTTCCAGAGTCCTAACCCCCACCAAATAGTCATCACAGAAGCTCAGCCCCGCTGCCTTCCTCCCCTGCCTCCTGAGAACCCTCTGTGTGCCCCACACATCTTCCCTGACCCTTCCCCTGACAAGAAAAGGATTGGAAAATTGCTCTAGTCCTGCCCGCAGCCTGGACTGCTGCCCACGTCAGGGTCCTGGCAGGGGCCTCCATGTTGCCCAGGTCCCCACCGTCACCCAAGTGAAAAGGCCGCCTGGAGCTGTGGATCACACCGCCCAAGCAGCACACAGGGCGCCTGGTCTAAACTAGGAAGGCAGAGCTGTGGGAACAGGAGGGGCATGTGCAACGGCTCACTTGTTCTTCCTTCCCTTCTGTGCCAGCAGCCAGTTCACAAAGTCTTGTTGGCGGATCTTGTCCATGGCAATACTGTAGTCACTGATGAAAGTCCCCTCAGAGTACCTGGGGCCTCGGGGTCGGGAGCCTCTGACCCTAGTGTGGAATCTGAGGGCAGGGAGGGGAGAGACATAGAAACCACATCATTGAAGGAGAGGGGGTGCAGCGATCACAATGCTGGGACCAATGATTGTCACTGATAAGAGGCCAACATCTGAACAAAAACCACCCCTTTTCTTGGGAGTCAGCTTTTATGGTGACACCCTCTTGTCCATGCTTCAAGCCCTTGAGACTTTATTCTCAGCTCAAGGGCCACTTCCTGCATCCTCAGTGTGTGTGGCCCTGTCTTCTGGGCAAAGAGGGATCAGGTGTCCTCCTTATCCCAAGGACCGAATCACAGTCCTCTCTACTCTTGCCCTGGCCCTACCCGATTAAGTTCCTTGCTTCCCAGTCAATACTAACACAGTGGGCTCGTACATAATGGCAGTCACTCTAAGTCAGAGCCTCTATAAGCCCTTTTAAATGAGTACACAAACTCATGTCAGCCCCCACAACCAGTAAGAGGTGAACACTATTTATAGCCCCTTTTTGTGAATGAGGAAACTAAGGTGCAGAGCCATCAATTCAGCACACAGTGCAGGAGACAGATCCAGAATTTACCCCCCAGCAGTCTGGGCCCAGGTCTGTGTCTTAACTACTACATGCTGTTGTCTCTCTTTGTATATGTCTCTGACAGCTGTGTGGCAGATTTACATAGCCCCACCTACACAGGTATATGGCTTGTCCTTACATAAGGACTGTATAAAGGCCCAACTTTTAACTCAGATGAGTCTCTCTTAGTCCCTCAAAACACAAATGGACCCCCTGCTATATTCATTCATAATACTCTCTGCTTTTCCCTGCAGTACTCATGACCATTTACAACTCGCCTATGTGGTTCTTTGCCTGTTTTCCCCTAGAGCCTGTATGTTCCACGAGGGCAGGAGGCCTTAGTGGACTGCTCTTCACATGTATCTCTCTTGTGCCTGGCACACAGGACACCCTCTGTAAAATTTGATCAAATGCACACATAAATGAATGGTTAAGGGAGATTTCATTAACAAGGGAAATGCTGTCATTTACCTCGGACACAACCACTGAGAAGTCCTTCCACAGATCTAACCACAGTCTCTCCTGCTGCAACAGTAGCTCATAATAAACACTCTCTGGACTGGTCATCACTCTGCACTAAGGCTGCTGACAGGTTTTCCCCTTGAGCTTCTTTCCTCTTGGCCTGGAATTACTCCCTTTCCCATCCTTGGATCCCAAAGCCCAACCTTGAAAACGAGAACCCAGTCATCCCCGGCCTCTGACCACTCCCTCCTCAGCCCTACCTGGAGTGACCCTCTTCCTTCTCTCCTAGAACCACTGTCAGGAGCAAGGACACCAGCAACAGAGAGAAGATCTTCATGGCCACCATCATCCAAGGGTTATTTCCTGAACCAGGAGAGAAAGGGACCCAGATTAGGTAGAGCGCTGCCTGAGGAAACAGCCAGCAGGCAATGCACTGCTGGTAACTTCGTGCTGCATGCTTCCAAAAGCTAGGGGCACCAAGCCCTGGGGGTTGGAGCTTTTTTAAGAGACTAGAGCAACACCTTGGGGAGAGTCGGGGTGCTGGGTATTAGAGGTAGTGACTTTAAAGCATTAGAGCAAGGGACATGGAGCCTGTGCAAAAGGTGAGCCCGCTTTTTGTTTTGTTTTAAAGTGGAATCTGATGGGGTGGGAGGAGGCAGCGGGGAGAGATCCAGGCAAAAGACCTGTGTGCCTGGCCAGTCCCTTTCTGGGTCCAGTGGCTAGACAGATAGGCCTGCGGTCTGGCAAGATTCTCCCCTTGGGGCCCTCTGAAGTTCATAGCAGCAGGCCTTCCAGTTCTCAAAGTGGCTGTCCCCTAAATCACTGCAGCCTTCTGGCCCTCAGTGCAAACCACAAAGAGAACCATGTCCTCTCCCCCACTTCTCAGGATTCACCGCCTCAACTCAGGGAGGGCCTTCGTGAAGTCAGACCCTGTAGTCAGATGCCATCTTGCAGCCTACACACCTTTAGGTCTAGCTGTGGTTCCCAGGGCTTGGGAGGAAGGTTCCTAACAGCTCCTCATCGCTACTGCAGACCCTCTAGATGAAAGTGGGCAATGCCTCGTCTTCCTGCCTTTGTCACCTGGGTGTTCAAGGCCCCATCAGAGCCACCTTCTTATCTCTCATATAGAGGGAAAGCAAGTGGGCTACAAAGGGCTGAGTGTCTCAGGGATGCCAAGACCCGCCTCTCTCATGCATCCTTTATCCCCTGTCCCTGCTGCTATCTTACCTGCTGCCTTTCCAGCTCTTCCAGAGGAAGGGGAGGACAGGGGTCTCTTCTTCTCACCCTCTGGCCCTCCGGAGACTGTCTCAAGAAAGTCTGCTGTAACCTCTTTTTATACAGGCATCACAGACCCGCTGATTAGCCTAAAAGCATCTTATCTCAAGAAATTAAGCCCACAGCTCCCGCCACATTAAGTCCATTATACATTAAGTCCATAATGAAGTTGCCCTTTCCACCTGATCCGTGCTAATTGATGATTAACATTTGG
Source organism: Smutsia gigantea (assembly GCA_032199065.1). Lineage (NCBI taxonomy): Eukaryota > Metazoa > Chordata > Mammalia > Pholidota > Manidae > Smutsia > Smutsia gigantea. The sequence goes on from JAVSCE010014159.1 coordinate 93,622, forward strand.
GTATCTGAGCACTGCCTGGGGCCTGCCCGTGGATAGGGTACCTGATGTGGCCTTCTCTTCTTCCCCCTCCTCCTCTATGGGCCAGGGGCCCAGTATTCTTCTACCCCCTACTTCCTTTATAAACACCCTCAATTAGAAAGGATGCCCTTGATGAGGGTGGACAGGGTGGCAGTAGCCAGGGCAGGTGGCAGGGGTGCTACTGTCAAGGCACTAGCCTACTCCCGTGTCAGAGAGAGTGGGGCCACAGTTGTTTGGACCCCCAGCTTTGGATAACGGCCCATGGCTTTGGCAACGTGACAAAGTCCCCATCGTGCTATCTAGGGAGGTGTCCCAGGTGGTTGGAGAAAGGGCTGGAGTGAGAGGGTCGAGGGAATGTGAAGGATGGGGGTTTCCTGGTGGGAACTGAGTGAACTGTTTTCCATTCAAGCTGTCTTCCTGCTTAGTGGCAGGAAAGAGAGGGGAAAAGAAGCACATTTATTTCTTGGGAATTCAGAGGAAGGGGATGGCTACACCTCTTTCTGTAAAGATATATATATGAGACCTAAGCCCCTCTCCTCAAAGGGCCTCTCCTATGGGAGACAAGTGTGTGGTCCTGTCTCTGACATCAGACTGGAGTTTCCCAAGGTCAGGAGTGTAAGCCCAGGGCTTTACCTTCCCCATCATGCAGAGGCTTCCTGAGACATGGGCAGGGTCTGCCCCTCAGACTGGAGACTCCTGAAGGTGCCCCTTGCCTTTCCCTAAACACTTAACACATGGCTCTGTCCACAGGGGCTCCCAGTCTGGAAGGGGCAGGGCACAGACTGCCTTTTTGACAAGTCCCCTAGGCCTCCTTTCCAGGCTTACTCTTCCCCATTTGCCATGGGTACTTTGAACCATAAACAACTTATGTTCTGCCTATTAACTCCAGGGCCTAATAAAGGCCACTCTCCTCTCCAGGTGAACTCCCCAGCCTGGGAGCTGCTCCAGCATGAAATTAAGTGCTGTGTGGGCTGAGAGGTAACTGGACTAGGAGGACAACCCACCTCTGCTTCCTGGAAACCTCGCCTGCCCACTACCCACTTTTCACCATCTAAGAAAAGTTCTCTCTGGGCAAGTTCTCTATTCTGTCTCCCAGCTACCAACGGACAGATGTTAGACATCAGTTTGCATTTGGCCTCTGGAGGGTATGTGGGGGCTGCTGTGATCCTGCTGAGCGACACAGTTAATGGGCTCAGAAGGGCTTGTGTCAAAACTGGGCTCTCCTGTTTGCCGGCACAGGCTATCCAAGATGGGTGGTCACCGTTCCCTGGGACCCCAAAGTCTGATGCCAATCCAGAGTCAAGAAAGGTTCTGTGATGGGTCCAGCAGCCCTGAGCCTCTGCCTGGCACTCTGGGGATTTGTTTTGGGGCTGGGCATCTCTGAAGGCCAGTTGTGCTTTAAGTCCCCATTGCATCGACTCTTGGAAGCCCCTGTTCCCCTTTGATCTTTGGCTCTCATGACGTGCAGTGGGCAGACTAGGGAGAATGTGTCTGGCCTTGGGGGAGGAGGGATGTGGGGAGGACCCCCCACTTGTGGAGGATATCAGAGAAATTGCCAAACTCCTAGGGGAGCCCACAGGTCCCCCGCAGGGCATATTTGAAGGGCAGGGAATGGAAAAGATGGCCTTGGGAAGTTTCTGGGGATCAGAAGTGCCTGCTGGACTTGACAAAAATCATTCAATAAATGCAACTAGAAACTCAGCCAGCCTGTCCATGCCACCATGGGAAGCACCCTGGTGTGCAGAATCCACGACAGTGCAGGGTGGTTGGGGCTGGGAGATTCTGGATGGCAGAGCCTCAGTCTCCTGCAGAGAATTTCTTGAAAGTGCGGGGTCAGTGAGGATACAGGAGATGGAGGGGCAGGTGGATGCCCCCAACTGGCCAGAAGCCCAGAGACAAAGGCTGATGGCCCAGATAGGTGGAGAGAGTGTGGAGGTTGGGGGTGTCTGGAAGTCAAGGCATCAGTGTGGGGAGGGTGACCACAGTACTATTGCAAGAGAACCTAGGGTCCCATTTTCCAGACCCTCTTGGCTTCTAAATTGAGGTGCCAGGACTGGAACAGCAGAACTTCTGGGGCTGGCTGGCTCTTCCAGCTTATGGCTGTGACTCACTACCCACCCCACAGCCTTCAGGACCACTGCAGACATCCCAGGCCCAGCACCGCAGCCCAGCCAGCATGCCTCAGAGGCTGGCTGCAGCCTCCTCGCCACGGACTCCGCTTCAGAAGTTCACTTGGCCTTCAAGCTCATGGGTTGATTCAAAAATCAGACATCCCTCTGGCCTCTCTTACACCAGGTGACAGATGTGTTCTCCTTCTGCAGAGGAGACAAGATATGACACGAACCTTGACAAGCTTTGCTGAGTCTTCCGGGCTATGCCAATTCCTAGAAAGACTATCTGCCGCTTTCTTCCTGTCACATCACACAGTCATGGTCCCAAACATTTTTGCTCACACCAGCCCCCAGCGCCACTCAGGTCAAGATACTTTCTAGAAGGATCTTCAAGAAAGAATTTACTACCTACAACTGCTCTTGGCTATCTGCTACAAGTGACTAGTTTGGAAGTCCCCTCTCAGTTCAAACCTCAATCGCTGTTGCTGTTTTCAAAGGCTTTTTTGTCTGCTTTTATTGGTCAAGAAAAGAACTCAGCCCTTAGAAGCTGCAGCCTAATGCATGGGAGAACTGCAAGGAAGAATTAGAACTGGGAGAGGGTGGCCACAAGGTTCTCACCTCCAGGGAGGGAAAGAATTGGTGGTGCCTTTAGGATAAAAGACCAAAGGGCTGGGTCTCCCAAACAGAGCAGCCCTGCTGAGCTCCTCTCTCTCTAGGTGGGAGCATATCTCAGGGGAAGGGAGAGGGACTGAGAAGGGAGGGCTTTCCCTTTCTTTTTGTTTTTTTTATTGCAAGGGGACATGGATGGAGCAATTTCTGGGGTCCCCAGTGAGCCCCCCACCCCCCACATTCCTGCAGTGGGTATGGGGAGGTCCTGCAGCTTCAGAAAACAAACTCCTCGTTAATTCAATTAAGGAATAGCCTCGGGGAGAGAGGACTAGGAGGATTCAAGACCCACACCGCTGCAGGCCCCTGCGGGCCAATGACAAGGTTTTGTTTAGCTTTGGGCAAAGCCCTTACCCACTCTGAGGCTTAGCTTGCCCATTTCTAAATTGGAGATAAGAACACAGATCTGCCCTGCTTACCTCAGAGGTAAGTGTAAAGATAGTGTCTTGCTAACTTGAAGGCATCTTGAGAGTATTGGCTGGTAATATTCTCTGGAATGATCTCATTCTACAGTGAGAACTAAATAGGATGAAATAATAAAGCCAGGCTAACTCAGCCCAGCACCTGGCACATGGAAGGCTATGGAATTCCCTATTAGGGGTGAGGCTTTGGTGACAGACTCACCCGTGCTTACTAGTAGGTGATGTAGAGCAACTCATTCTTTCTGTGCCTTTCTGTAAAGGGGGGAATAGTTCCTACCTGAAGGAACTGATTTGGGCAACATGTATACTGAGAAGATACATGTTTCATTATATCTTGATGCATTAGTTCTTTTGCTTCATTAATAAATCGTTCCAAATTTTAGCAGCTTAAAGCAAGAAATATTTACTGTCTCACAGTTTCTAAGGATCATGGATCTGGGAGTGACTTAGCTGGGTGCTTCTGGCTCAGACTCTCTCTCACACAGTGGGAGCCACAATCTCAGAAGACTAGTTGGGCTGTGGATCACCTTCCAAGCCCACTCCTGTGACTGTAGGCTGAAAGTTGCAGTTCTTCACCATGTGGACATCTCCACAGGGGTGCTCATTAGGTGGTTTCTTCCTCCAGAGCCAACACATGCACCTAAGATGAAAGCCTAAATGTCTTGTAAAACCTAAATCCAGAAGTGACATTCCACTGCTTCAGCCAGATGCTCCTGGTCACACAGACCAGCCCTGGTACAATGTTGGGGGGACTATACAAAACTGTGAATACCAGGACATGGAATCGCTGGGGGCCACCTTAGAGGCTGCCTACTATTCATGCAATCAGCCCTAAAAAATGTTGACCGTCACTGTCATTATTACAGAAGATGTTAGATTACTTAGACACTTCATCAGCATAACTCCTGCCATTTAATATTGACTCAGCGTTTTCTCACTCCCTTTTTTTCTGCAAGAGTGGGAACTGGGATGATTTTATGTACTGAAGACAGATAAAGCAAGTAAGTTCTCTGTTCTACAAAAGCCAGCAGAGCATATGTATCAGAATGAGGTGCATTCCAAGAGGATACTTACTTGCTGGTTAGGCAGCAAATATTGTGTAGGACATACTTACATTAAAAAATGTTTTTAAACTGTTGTTTATCTGAAGTTCAAGTTTAACTGAGCGTTCCTGTACTGTTATTTGCCAAATCTGGCAACCCTAACTGGAAAGTTTAAAAAAATCCCAATGCCTCAGTGCCATTCTCAGAGATCGATGTCAATCATCTGGAGATTTTAAAAACCTTTCATTTTGAAATAATTGGGAGGAAGGATGCAAAAATAATACAGAGAGCTGGAATATACCTACAGACTTTTAACATTTTGCCACTTTGTTGTGTTATTCCATTGTTTACCTTTTAAACTTTGGAGAGTAGATTAACATATGCCTTGCTCCTTTACCACTTGATATGTCCATGTAAATTTCCTAAGAAAAATGATACTCACTTATATAACCACAATTATGAAATACAAGAAATTTAACATTGATATGAAGCATATAGTCCCTATTACAATTTTTTCAGTTGTCCCAGTGATGTCCTTTTGTCCATTATTTTGTGCATTTAATTATCATGTCTCTTTATTCTTCTTTAATCAGTTTCCCAGCCTTTTCTTGTCTTTCATGATGCTGACATTTTTAAGAGTATGGACCAGTTATGTTACAGAATGTCTCTCAATTCGAATTTGCCTGATTTTTTTCCAGATTAGATTTAGGTTACTCATCCTGGCCAGAATACTAGAAAAATGAAAGGGTGTGCTTTTCAAGGTACTACATCTGGAGGAACAAGATGTCTACCTGATGATGATTTTGATCACCCAAGTTTTGTTGGATTTTCCCACTGTATATTTACTATTTTTCTCCTTATAACTAATAAGCAATCTACAGGGAAGCACTTTAAGACAATGCAATTACCCTCTTTCTTATCAGATTTGCTTTACTCTCAGATTTATTTAACAACCCTTGCGACTCTTGCTTGTATTCATCTTTACAGTGATGGTGGAAAATGGTCATTTTCCAATTCACCACTCCTCCACTGTATTAGGATATTTAAAAACAGCATTATTGTGGTATAACTGACACTTAAGTAACTGCACACATGTAATTTAAAGTGTACAATTTGATGTTTTGACATATGTCTTCTCCCATGAAACCATCTCTACAATTAAGGCAACAAGCATACCTACCATACCCCAAAATTTTCTTGAACCCCTCTGTCCTACATTCACTCCCCTCCCAACCACTGATCTGCTTCCTGTCACTGTAGATTGGTTTGTATTTTCTATAATTTTATGTAAATAGAATTGTTTAATATGTATTATTTTTTTGTCTGACTCCTTTCATTCAGCATACTTATTTTGAGGTGCAATTACATTGTAGCACAATCATAGTCCATTCTTTTTTATTGCTGAGTAGTATTCTTCTATCCTATGGATATGTTACAGTTTTATATATTGCAGATATATCATCCATTCTCTTGTTAATGGACATAAAGGTTTTTTCCAGTTTGGGCTGTTACTAATAAACTTGATAAGAACATCTGTGGACAAATTTTTGTATGGGTGTATGCTTTTATTTGTCTTGGGTAAATATGTAAGATTGGGGTTTGTCTGACCTTTTAAGAAAGTGCCAAACTATCTTCTGAAGTGGTTCTTACATTGTATATTCCCACCAGTTGTAGGAAAGTTAAGAGTTCCTTCACAGTCTAGCCAAAGCTGGATATAGTGAGACTTTTTAGTTTTAGCCATTCTAATTGGTATGTAGTGATATCTTATTGTGATTTTAATTTGCATTTCTCTAATGACTAATGATATTGAATATCTTTTCATGGGCTTATTTGCCATCTGTAGATCTTATTTGGTGAAATGTCTTTAAATCTTTTGTCCATTTTTTTTGAGAGAAGGTTGCTTGTTTTCTTGTTACTGAGTTTTCAGAATTCTTTATATATTTTGGATGCAGGTCCTTTATCAGATATATGATTTATTAATGTTTTCTCCCAGTTTATGGTTCGTCTTTTCATTCTCTTAACAATGTATTTTATGGAGTAGAAGTTTTAAAAATTTTGATGAAGTACAATTTATCAAGCAGACTTTAATGAATTTTGCTTTTGGTGTCATATCTAAGATATCTCTGCCTAACCCAAAGTCACAAAGGCTTTCCCCTAGAAGTCCTGTAGTTTTTGGTTTTACAGTTAGTTACATGACCTCAATGATTATGTTTAAGTATATGATTTAGTTTTCTATTTAGGATAGGGTATGGAAGGAAATTAATTTTTGCGTATGCATATCCATTTGTTCCAGCACCATTTGCTGAAAAGATTATCCTTTCTCCACTGAGTTGTCTTCATACCTTTGTATAAAATAAATTGTGATATATTGTGGGTTGCATTGGGATTTTTAAATGCTCCACTGCAGTTAAGGCAAAAGCAAGGACTTGGGGTCCAGGAACACTTAGGTTGGAATCCTGGTCTTGCTACCTATCTGGCATAGTTGACTATAAAGTAGAAACAGTGATACTATCCACCTCAGGGTGTTTACAATGTTCTGCTCTCTGTCTCTTTTTTTCTTTTCTGCACTCTTCCCAGGCAAAGTGCAGGAACTGGGAAAGCTGGTTCTGAATAATACTTCTCAAACCCTAGAGTCCCCAGATCCAGGGCTCTCAGAAGGAAAGAAGGAAGGTGTAATGGGTGCGGTAGTATTCACAAGCTATTTTCAACCAGTTAGGAGATTTAACACAAATTGGACATTTGCTCCAGGCAAGGCTGTGTGGTCAAATTCCAATGCCAAGCCCCTTTGCTTTTGGTGGAAATAGTATATAACCTCTTGCTACTTATGTAGAGCAGAAGCTCTGATTAGTCACTAAATATGAGAACAATTTGTTATTATTTGATCAACGGAGTTTTTGATAGGTAACATTTTTCAAGACATTGGGCTTATGGAGAAATAATAAAAGAGATCTTAGGTGGTGAAAATAATGGAAACCACTCACTCAGAGAAAGGATGTACCATGGATCCTGCTCTGAGGTTTCCAGTGTGTTGAAAGCGCACAGCAAGAAAGTTCCCGACTGATGAGAAAGAAATGGGCTTCATCCTTAGAGGTTTCCAGTGAATGCAAATGAAAACTAAAACAGCTCAAGCATGGGATTTGACAGGGAGCAATGTGTCTGCAAGGTCCAGGGCAGACTGGGCAGGTGTGAATCTGAGTACTTGCTTCCTGTTGTTTACCATGCTGGTCCTAAGTTTCAGCACATACCATCTCAGTTTATTATGAATACATGTATAATTAATCAGAACTTTAGCTAAAGTCAAGCCACATCCGTGATTGATCAGGGTGAGTTGCAGTTAACCCTGAACCCTAGTTGCTAATGGAAGGAAAATTTCTGGTTGCCTGAACTCTTGAAATAGTGGATGATCCTAAACTCTCCCCTGTTTGGTTTGTAAAGGTATTCTGGGATGATTCATTTGAATATCTATTTGACCTCTTTTTTTTTAAGTATGTTACAAAAATGTAATAGTCTAGAAATCTTGAAAAATACAGAGTTAAGAGAGAGAAACAGGAACAGAGAAATCCACAAATCTTCTCAAAACCAGTTACTGTTCAGTTTTTTCAGACATTTTATTATTCCACTCAATTTTCATTACAAAATAATTATACTTAACATAGATAGTATGAATTGTACATGTACAGTTTCAAGAATAATAAAACATACACTTGTGTAGCCACTACTCAGATGAAGAACTAGAACATCCATCCCAATACCTTTGTAGTGCCTTTTATGTCTACAATCATTCCTGTGCCACTTCCCAGAATTAACCACATTCTGGAATTTTGTTTATCATTCTCTTTCTTTTCTGGATGCATCCCTAAACCACATATTGTTTAGTTTTGCATATTTTTGAACTTATATAAATGGAACCATAATGTGTATATTTCCTCATTCTCTGGTGCTTAAAACATTTTTTTTTTAATTAGCATTGTGAAATTCACCCACGTTGGTACGTGTTGCTAAGTGTATTCATTTGTTATTGATCAAGTTTTCCCATGCAAGTATACCCAGCTTTACTTATGCATTCTCCTGTGGATGAACATTCGTAGGATTTTTAGGTTTTTATAAACAATGCTACTGTGAATATTCTTGTATATGCCTCTGGGTATCCATGTGCAAGAGTTTCTGTAAGGTAATTTCTAGTCTTTGATGCATATGTAGTTTTGTTTTGTTTTAAGATGGTCCCAGTCATATGGACTATATAAGTACAAATACTCAATTTTGTGATGGGCACTTTTGGTAAACTTTCCCCAAGTTTTTCTAAACTCTCTCTGAACATAATTTTTAATGGCTACATAATATTTTACCAAGTGGCTGTGTTAGAAGTTACTTGAAGATTTTCCTATTTTTAAGCATTTACATCGCTAATTTTTTTTCTTGACAATGATAAATAACACATCTTTGTTCATTGAAGTTTTTCTTGAGATTCTGAAAAGGCTAAAAATTATTTTTGCCTTTTAAAATCATGATAAAATATACATAAAATGAAATTTACAATGTTAACCATTTTAAGTGTAAAATTTAGTGGCATTAAATACATGTACACCATTGTGCAGCCATCACAATATCCATCTCAAGAATGTTCTCATACTCTAAAGTTGAAACTCTGTGCTTATTAAATACTGACTCTCCATGCCACGCTCTAATCTCAATCCCTGTGACCACTATTCTACTGTCTCTCTGCATTGGACTATTATAAGTATCTCTATAAGTGGACTCATAGATTTGTGTTTTTGTGTCTGGCTTATTTTACTTATTATACTGTTTCTAAGGTTCATCTATGTTGCAGCAGGTTATCAGGATTTCATTCCTTTTTAAGGCTGAATAAAATGTTTTATATATTGGATTTTGGTAGAAAAGTTACTCAGAAGTGCAGTTGATAAGTCAAACTGTATGTTTAAAGGTTTTTGTTGCCTTAAAATTGTTCTCCCACACAGACATGTGGAATGTTCTAATTCACTATATGCTTACTAGTAATTAGTATTATGAATTAAAACACAACAAAGGACTTTGCTGTTTTCATAACCTGCTTCAAATGGGCTTGCCTTCTCCTTGAGAGTTCATAGTTGCATTGATAGCTACGATATTCAATAAATACCTGTTATGGGCAGGTAGCTCTGCCAGACATCCTGGGAATTACCAAGATTGAAGGCTGTCTTGGGGTGACATTTTTGTTTGGATGACATACAAAATAACAAATCATTACATGGTTAACTGTCTAGCTACATTCCCAGAAGAAGACCCAAAGAGGGCTCTTGGCAGGAGGTGGGTGTGGACTGTCCATTGAGATCATCCGGGCTGTATGGCATCAAGGGAGATCAGGATGGCAAGAGGATGTGCACCTAACTCTGGTGATTGCTGTTGTCTGCCTGAAGCCCAGAGTTGGGAAGACTTCTGAGGCTCTTTGACCAGACACAAGGGAGACGGTGCTTGCTCATCGCCCGTACTGGGCACAGGACTGTCATGGGAGTCACAAGCCTAGAGATGCCCCTGGGTTGCTATTCTTGATGTAGACCAATAAGTCTTTTGAATGACTGCATTTGAATGATCTGTATTTCATCTCATGATTGCAGAGTATTTACAAGAAAAAGAAAGAAGAAAGAAAGAAAGAAAAGAGAGAAGGGAAAGGAAAGGGAAGGAAAGAAGAGAACAAGTTTACAGGCTGGACATGGCATTTTACCTGATCACACTGACCATCTTCTCAGTATTAAAATTTACTTATTTAATATATGTTTTTGGACATCTGTCAGCACTGTGTTGGACTCCCTGGTGATATGTAATGTCTGCCCTCAAGGATTTGATACCTAAAATGCTAATAACAAAATTAATTATAAGCAACGTAAGAAACAGGAAAATGATACAAAGAAGTAAAAATGTCTAGTGCAGGTTCAGACAATAAATATGAGGAGCTGTGGGGTCTGAATCACCCTGCCATTTTCCTCAAAAATGTAACAAGTTTCTCCTTTTAGTGTATAAAATAATTCAAGCATCTCTGTATCCTTCCACTTCAAAAATAACAGTTTGAATGATCACAAATTCCTGATGGTGGCAGAGGAAGAAGGGACAGGAAAGCAGTAAGGAAAAGGATAGAAAATTTGATTCAAAAGAGGGAAGAAATGGGTTGAGAGGCAGAGGAGCCAGAGAATAATAAAAGGGGGAAGAGAAGTAACAAAGAAAAAAGAAAAATTGAAAAGAGGGTAAAGGTAAAGGGGGAGGGGGAAAGGAATTGACAGTGTCGGGAGGAGGAAGAAAAATGGAGGAACAAAAGGAGAAGGGGGGAGAGAAAGGGGAGGGGTTGGGGGAGGGGCAGAGAGGAAGAGGAAGATAGGGAGCGAGATCCTGAACCTCATTTCAGAGCAATTTAGAAACAACTCTAATATTTGATTCCTACACACTTTATAAACACATTTTGGAAGTGAAAAGAAAATCATAAAAATTTATTCAATATTATCATATAAATGCTGACCAAATACTTTCAGGTTATGTTTAAGAATGCAAGTGAAACTGTGTGAATAATAATTCTTAAAATTTTGAGAATGTTTATGGGAGAGGTGGGTAGACCAAAACGCTTTCCAGATTGTTAACTCATGAAAAAAAGAAATCACTTTTAGAATTGTATCTCAGTTTAGTCAAACAACCAGCTTTCAAGAAAATAACATATTAGTCTGGGTCCTTTTTTCTGTAAAACTGGTTTGTTTTACAAAGACAGATTGAGTGTTTTTAAGGAGAATTTGGTGATGAAATATTAGAGAAATAGTATATGAATTAATTTTTAAAACTTAAGTATAAAAAAAACTAACAGCACTCCCTCTTAAGCTCTCTGAAATATCTGAGACAGCTCCTGAAAAAAAAATCCTAACTAGAAACAGGAGTAAAATAAGTTAATTTTATCATCAGGAGTAAAATTTTAAACAAGCAAACAAAAACAATTTGCTTTCCAGATAAAATAATTCTTAGTCTTAAAAAACAAAGAAACCTACAATTTAATTAACTCCATGCAGTGTGATGTTCTGATTAATTCTGAATTAAAATAATTTAAATCTTTAGCAGATACATAGATTTCAAGTACAAAACTGACTTATTACTATTCCCACCTTAAACAATACCTAGATATGGATTCCTTCTCTTTTGTTGCTTTTTGCAATTTGTTCTATTTTGAAAAACATTTATTTCCTTGTGTTTTCTTGAAATGTACAATTCTCCCCCCCCACCAATGAACCAGTGATCTATTTTGCATTTTGTGAAAAAAAAAGGACTAAACAAAGTTGCTCATTATCTTTTAACCAAATGATTATAGAGTAAAAAAAACGCAAAAGGCCGTGTGGGGAATGTTACTGGCCATTTCTTTTACATGTGTCAATAAGGGATAGTGTGGTATAGTTTATTAACAAATTGAATTTGGAAACATCTATTTTTAAAAAGTTAATAAAATAAACGATTCCCTTCCTTATCTAAAAAGTTTCTACATTGCAAACCTGAGCCAAAACAAAAACTGAGTTTTATTACACACGCTATGTGACCCATAGAAAAACAAACAATTGTTTTTAAAGTTCTTTTTTCTCCTGAGTCTCTTCAATCTCTGGAATAAACATATTTCTTTCTAAGTTTTAATTAGAAAGAACACTTCTAAATACTAATTTGAAGGAGGAGAATATCCTTTTCTGCTTATAATTCCCTTTCATTTTATGAGTTATGTTAAACACATAATTATCCTTATTTATTCGACAGGAGAAAATGCTGCTTGTGCTTTTAAATTGGGACTAATTTACACTTTTTCAAAGTTTATAGACATTTAAAAGAATCACACTAAGACTTCAAGTTGCAGGAAGAAACAAAATATGTCAAGGCAAAAACAATGAAAAAACAAGTAAATAACAATAAAATAGATAAAAAACAAGCAAAAAAAAATTCCTCCAAAAACTTTGAAGTTAAAGTAGCCATGTCAGATGTGAGTTTTTCTTTTTCTGTATTTTATAGAAACCATAATTTTATTTCAAAATTGATCAATTCATTAGAAAATATATTTTAACATATTTCCCTGCTTTCCATATTTTTGTTTCCTCTTTTGTAAAAATGCTAATTTGTTTAAATATAGTTGATATACAATATTATATTGGTTTCAAATATACAATATGGTGATTTGTAAAAATGCTAAATTTTAAAAATAGAAAGTCACTGACAAATATTAGATTTAAAATGCAGTATGTATTCTGGAGATTCATCCAAAGGAGCTAATCTAAAAGAGAAATAAAGTTGTTGCCCTAAAATACCTTTTCAGCACTACTTTCAAAAGTAAAAAATTTGATGTAACATTTATCTAATAATAATGATTAATGATTAACTTATATCTACTAGACTAAATGTTACAGTTGGCTAAAAATTATAGTTATGAAAACTGAGGCAGCATGGGAAAACAATTATGGTATAACAGCAAGTGAAAAATTAAGACATAAAACTAAGATGACAAAATATAAAACTATTACAAATGGACAAACACTGAAAAGAAGTATTTAAAAATAAAATTTTGTATGACGATGGTGGAATTGTTGATTTTTTTTTCACTTATAATTTAAATTTCTTAGAAAGTTGGATTACTCAAAATTTTCTCTCTACAGGTATTTGTATGTTCACATTGAAGGAAAATGGATCAGGATCCCATCCTTAAAATGGAGTCAAGTTTCAGTGTTTCTGGTTTCAGAGGACTGAATTCAGTAACTAGAGCAAACAGTTCTCCAGGAAAAATGAAGGAGGAAGAAGAGAACAAAAAGAAGAAAAAGTGTCACAACAATAAGTGGAATAAAATATTGTTAATAATAATTATTAAAGAAAGAAAACAATTTATCCTACAGCTTTATTTTTAACTCTCACAAACTAAATTCTGCATTGAAGATTAATTTTTCTCAAAGAAGCTGTGTAGAAAAAAACTGGTAAATATAATGTTTATCAGTCGTTTTTATAATAATAAAACAAAACAAAACAAGACAAAACAAAGAAAAGGAGGATGATAGATTATGGCATTCCAAGTTGGCCCCTTCCTCTCCCTAACCTAGGAATGTTGAGTCTTGACAAGGAATAACCCTTCTCTCAGGTTAATTTTAGTGCTGGGTTCACTAAGAGAGAGATGAAGCACCAATCAGCATCATTCAGTACCCCCAACCCCAGCCTAAAATAGCCAGGTCACTGAGGCAAAACTGATTTGGGGGCTAAAAAGGTTTGCACCTTGCCCTAGCTGCCTCTTCTATCTTGTGTTCTTGCGGCCTCTGACTACACACAGAAGCCTGGGGGGAGGGGGGAGGGAGGCGGTTTAGAATTCCGTGAAACATCTTACTTTTAAAAAGAACTCATCACTTTCAATTTAGCAATTGTTGGTATATTTTTAATATTTATATTTTTTCCTCTGTCATCTTAAAACACTTAAAAAACTAATATCAGCTAACATTTAGACTTCTATTTACATTTTAAAAATGGAAAACAACACAAAAGTGAACCTGAATTCAGTGATTACTTTTAAAGTTTTTGGTTCCCTTTGAATCTAGGATGATAAAAGGGGAACTGCATTTCACAGGCATTTAGTTTTGGATAGAGATTTTTGTGGGGTGTAACTTGCTTTTGTTTTACGAATAAAAGGATAGAGTAGTAGATATGTTCCCCAGGGAGAAACACTGAGAGGTGCTACTACTAATTCCTGGACATTTAAATTAGATGAAAGAAACAGCACTTGAAAGTTTCTGTGAACTGGAATGCCCTGCCTAGTACCCTCTTTTTTTCCCCAATATAACAGAAAAGATTTAAGGAGATTGGGGCTCCTACTTAGGAAAAGGCCAAGGCATAGAACAGCCTTTCTGAGACCATCTTTCAGCCCTTTCAAAAGTCCACACACATCCTTAGGAAAAGTCCCCGGGCAACAGACAGATATATTCTGGCCAAGATAATTTTTTTTTTCTTCTGGACTCTTAATTTTCCTCTGAATTCTCTTTGCTCTGCAGTTTGCATTAGCTTGTTTTTTCATTAAAAAATTTTTACTGAATGCCTACTATGTGGCACGTACCGTTTCCAGCTCGTTGATTTGTGTTAAAATTATGTTTATGGTCAAGAGCTTATGATTTAATAAAAATGGGGGCGGGGGGGTCGGAGGAGGTGTAAGGGGCAAGACACGTCTCCCACATTCTTGGATAGAAAACATTTTTTCCCTTCCTACTCAGCAACTAACAGCTGATAGTTTTTTAATTTGTCCCGTGGGAAGGAAAAAAATGACGAAAACAAAAATTCGACAAACACGTGGCTGGCTAGAACAAAACACGGATTTGGAGGGTGGGTTTTGAAGATAGTGGAGACAGGGAAACCGAGTTAGAAGCCCGCCTGCGCCCCCACACCCGAGCCCCATTTCTTTTCAGCGCGCGGGGGGAAACCGGGAGGGGGACAAAGGTGCGGCATGTCCTCTTTTAACTCCCGACTTTTTAAATGGTCTAAGATGGTCTGGCAGCAGAGCGGTGCGCCGAAGTAGGAGTCAGCTCACTGACTGCAAACAAAAAATAAGAAAAAATCCAAGGCATTTGTATCGGTGCAGCCAACACGTGTTGCGGAGTCGGCCCGGGCCGCAGGCGACTGAGACAATGGGGTCGGGGACGGGGAAAGGGAGAGTGACCCCCTTCCTCACCTGCCCTCGTAGCTCGCGTGCCCCCGACAGAATTATTTTCCCTCTCACAGAACCCGGCGCAAACCCCGAGCTTCCGCCCAGTTCAGAGACTCTGGCATTACTGGGGGTCTACCCCCTCTTCCCCAGGTTCCCCGGCAAAGGGCGCTCCAGGGTCCCCGGGGAGCGACTCCCTGGCGCCGTCTCAGCCCCTGTCGCTTGAAACTCGTTGGCCTCGCTGGCCACTCGGCCCGGGATCCCAGTTGCGCGTGAACCGCGCGTCCCGCTCTCCGCCGCGTATCCGGGACTCTGAAGCGCGCGGCGAGCTGCCCCCTCCCCCACCGCCGAGACGGGGTGCGACCGCCCACGTGTCGCCCCTGGCCCAGTCGGGTCCGTTCCCCTGGCTCCCGGGCCGAAGGATCCGGAACGAGTTGGTCAAAGGCTAGGAAAGGGACCCGGACGGATCCGCTTCCCCCTCCGCAAGAACGGACGGGGGAGGGGCCGCCGCCCCCCTCCCCTGAGCTCCCGCCCCTCGCTACCCTGAGCGCCGAACGGAAATTACCCCCTCCCCCCCCGCGGGTCTGACCTGGGGACGTGGGCGGGGCTTCGCGCTCGGCCCCCCGCCCTCGGCCCCTCTCCCGCCTTCCCGCCTGGATCCAAATTCTGCGCCCTAGACAAGTTCCGAGACCCGAACCCGGCGCGAGGAAAACTGCTGTCGCCGTCCTGGGTGGGGCGGGCGGAGGGGACTCCACCTGTCTGCCCGCGAGTCAGGGAAGGAGGGGACCGTTCTGATCTCCACCCGGTCACTCCCTCCCTGAGACCTCCCCCTTTGCTTCGCCCGAGTCTGCTCGCGCTACCACTCCTCTTCCTTCTCTCCACCCCTCCCTCTCCCCTGGGGTCATTTTGGGCCGGAGATGTGCGTTCTCCCCGGACCCCGAGACGTTGTCATTTAATAGCCGAACCCCGGGTGTGAGCCACCCTTCTCCCGTGGGAATCCCGAAGCACGATTTCCTGAGGATGCCTCGTTCCCAGCCGTGATCCCCCGTGTTCCCAGCTTCCCGCTTCCGCGCTCCGTAGGGCCCCTCGGTCCTGGGTTCCCGGAGGCTGGGGTCGGGAAGGCCGAGACGCCCCACTTGAAAATCTATAGAGGAAAAGCTCCTTTCTTTTTAAATTGTATGCTCGCGCGACCCCCTCCAGAAGACCCTAGAGTCCTCGGCTTCCCTTTGTCTCAGCCGTCCCCCGCCTGTCAGTCGCTCGCAATTAACCGGGCTGGGGTGGGCAAACTCCCCCCACGCCTAAGAGTAAAACATAACCGTACGTTTTACCCAGAAAAGAGGTGGAGATTTTGGGCCCGACCACCCTCCCCCGAGCTTGGGCCGGGGTTGGGGGATGGGTGGGGGCGGGGCTCCTCCCTAGGGGTCAGATTCTTGCAACGAGTGAGGGGGCAAGCAGAGCTTCGGGACACCTCCATCCGCCCAGTTTACCCCCCCGGGTGAGTTGAGTGTGCCCCCCACCCCCAGCGGGAGGTCGGTGGCCTGGGGCCCGGTCGGAGGGCCGAAGGGCCTGGAGGCGTCGGGGGTCGTCCCTAGTTGGGTGGGTGGGGACTTTAACCACGTGGCTTCGCCTTTTTTTTTCCGCTCCATTTTTTTTTAAGTCGATTTTATTTAGAGGCGGCGCCAGGGAGGCCGCGGAGAAACGTGACACACCAGCCCTCTCGAAGGGGATTCGGACCGAAAGGAAGGAGCCGCGCCGCGTCGTCCGCCTCCCAGCGCGCCTTGGGCACTTCTCCCGGGCCTCACCGAACTCTGCCGCGACCTCCGCGCGCCCTCCCCGCCCCGCGCTGCACACAACTTCAGGGTGGGGTGCAAAGAAAGTTTGCGGCTGCCGCCGCCCTCCTCTCGCTTCTCGGCCTAGGAGGCTCGCCGCCTGCGCCCGCTCGCTCGGCCTTGCCAGGGATCGCGTCCTGCCCGGAGACCGCCACCATGAACAAGCTTTACATCGGCAACCTCAACGAGAGCGTGACCCCCGCGGACTTGGAGAAAGTGTTTGCGGAGCACAAGATCTCCTACAGCGGCCAGTTCTTGGTCAAATCCGGCTATGCCTTCGTGGACTGCCCCGACGAGCACTGGGCGATGAAGGCCATCGAAACTTTCTCGGGTAAGAGTGCACCCAGCTCCCCGGAAAACCACAACGAAACCCCTGAACAACGGAGACGTGCTTCTCCTCTTTTCCTCGCCCGCCAACTCTCCCCCCGGCCTGCGGGGTTCGGCCTCAGTGCCGACCCTCCACCCACCTCCTTCGAGGCCCCCTCCACCGTCCACTCCCCCCTCGCGCGGAAATATTCGGCATTGCCTCACCCCTTCCTTCCAGCCCGAGTAGAGGCTGGGGGCATTCGTGAGGTGACCCCCCCCCAGCCCCACGCCGACGGGGCGGGCGGTCCCCACAGAGGCGACCCCCGTCTGGGCGTTAGTTCCTCGTCAGCCCCTCCCTCTCCGAGGCTGGACCCCCGCCCCAGGGCCAACACACCCAGCCTCCCTTCCTTCGCCCTAGGCCTTTCCAGGCGGGGAAGGGGGTCCCAGCTCCGTTTCCCAGTCGGGACTGCCGCCTTCGGGCGGACCTGAGAGGAAGGGTGTCCCGCCCAGGGCCCGGGGCTTGAGCCATTTTGATTTGAAAGTGGGGCGTGAGCGGCGTGGCGCGGCGGCGGCGCCGGGTCGCCATGCTGCTTCCCCAGACGCCGAGGCAGGGCCGAGAGGCGGCCGCCGGGGACCCTCCCTGCGGGGCCTCTCCTCCCGACCAGCCCCGACAGGTGACCGCCCGCTGCCCGAAGCGCTTCTCCTCGGCTGGACGAAAAAATAAGTTTCATTCCACGCCTCCCCCGGCCCCGACACACTTTGGGAGAACCGGGGAGTCCTTTCTCTCGGCGCATTCTCCTCGCTGCTGGGAGGGGTAGGGGCAGGCCGCCCACACAAACGCCCTCGCACCTCTCCCAAATTGGGGTCCCAGAGTGATCCACTACTCGACTAGTTTCTGTGTTAACGAAACAAAAATTAAAACAGTAATAATTTTATAGATTCCACCATTCCTTAAGCGACCTTTTCGCTTCCGGCTGCGGAACCCACTGCCTGGATTCCTAGGAAGATCTAAAATCCCAGTAACTCTTGAATTGCCCTAATGTGTCTTCCTTTTCCCGCCCCCCACCCCATAACTCTTGTTCAAGCTCTCATACTGCCTTTTTTTTTTTTAATCTTTAGGGAAAGTAGAATTGCAAGGAAAACGCCTAGAGATTGAACACTCGGTCCCCAAAAAACAAAGGTAGGAAAGAGCTCATCTCTGGATCTGGGGTGGGGGAAACCTGGGGTCTCTGAGAGACTGTGTTCAGGGGTCTATGGTGTCTCCAGTGGAAGAAACCCATTACTGGCCTTCCCAACCCCAACTCCGGATGTTGGGGGCAGGGAGGGAAGATTGGCTAAGATCTTGTAATGGGTGGTTTACAGCTTGTAAAAAAAAAATGCTGAGGCTGGGGTGGGCTTAGAGATGTTACTTGGAGAAGTAAAAGTGAAAAAATCAATAGGGGAGAAACCTTGCAGAGTTTAAGGTGTGTGGGGAAGCTAACAAATCTTTGGAGTTCTGAGACATGGACATTTCTGCAACTTCCTAGCAGGCCTCATTTTCTCTTTCCCACTCTTCCCTCACCATAACTCATCAGTGGAATTGGGGAAGGGGGGTCCTGCCGACTCTAAGGAGGTGGAATGAGTTTCTGCCTCCAAAGTAATTTTCTTGTGCTTTATATTTCTGCAACAGGCAAGGACGTTGTTTTTTTTCACGGACCCCCTACTCCTAGTCCCTCACATTACACGTCCTCCGCTCTCAACTGGCTTTTGCTAAGAATATGCTTTGGTTGTACTATCCTTTCTGAGCCCCCCCCCACCTCCTTCAGTCCATTGTTGCAAGGGGACCATCTGGGGTGAGAGCTTTGTGTTCAGACTGAGCTGGGACTCTTTGGAGGGTCTAGAACTCCCTGCATGAATGGTGTGTGTGTGTGTGTGAGAGAGACACACACACACACACAGTCTGTTTCAATACCTTTCTATCCTCACTTCAGCAAAGTGGCCTCTATCATGTTATCCCCAAATTTATGGTGGATTTCAAATCTCTCACTGAACTCTGGCTGGAAAGTATAAGGACAGAGTCTTTCAGCTTTTTGTGACTTTTAAAAACATGTCGGCCGTGCAGAGTTTTTTCATGTTGCAGCCCCCAGTCAATCTTTGATCTTCTTGCTTCCCCTCTCCCACTTCAAATGGAAGCTTGCTGCATTTCAGAATAGTCCCTGGCTTTCTGGGTGGGAAGGTGGAGGTGGGTGGCTATACTTCTTTGGAGGCTTTGAAGAGAGGTTCTGGAAAGTTTAACCTCAGACAACTGTTGATAGAGGTTTAGTTTTTGAGGTATTTTAAGTAACTTGGAACTATTATATCCATAGATGATCAGTATGGCTTGTAACTATGTTTATAGAGCTTGTGATTTAATCTCCAGTGCTTGAAATACTTTTATTGGAAAGGCAATTAGAGTTAGGAGTAGAGGTAATAAAATCGGAAGAAGAAGGTCATATTATTTTGAAACATTTCCTGGAGATGGGAATAAGAGAAAAAATGCACACTGACATGAGTGGATTTATTGAGAAGATATTTGAACTGAAAGCTGAGTATATGAAACATGTTGATGAGAAATATCCAGAATAATTGGGATTCTGAAATAAATGGGAATTTTTCTTTTGCTCTCAGGATGGTTTAAATTTTAAAGGGTAAGAAATGAAAAGCAAGAAACAGCAAAATGTGGTGATATGGAACCCCAAACATTTGTATTTAAATTTTCATGGTGCTCGTATTTATGGATCTTTTCTCCTAAGCCATCTGCCTGCTTTCAAGCCATTTTTAGGCTCCTCCTTGTTCCTTGCAAATGCATTATTGAGGGCTCTCTTGAGTTGGGAAGGGGTGGGGTTTGTGAGAAGAGTGGGTACAAAATCTTCCACACCCATATTAAATTTGATCTTCTGTGTGTTCTCCCCCTTCCTGAAACAATTTTTGAGGACAAACATTGAGTCAGTTATGTGTTTGTGTGGGATGGCAGAGGTGAGAAGGCACTTAATTTTTCTAGAATGAATCAATTTTTGAAGTTTTAGGATTGAAAAAGTTTGTTTTCATGAAGTCAGTGGGCTCTATTATTTTGTATTCTTTGAAGGGAGCATTTTGTGGTATGTGTTTTTAATCTGTCTGAAAAGTATTTCTTTAGTTGGTTTGTTACTGGTGTTTTCAATCTTCTGAATGTATAGAACAGGAACTAGTTAAGTAACTATGACTGTTATACATAAGGAAAATGAACAACCGTGCATATATGCTTTGTATATACTATTGTGTTTTCAGTGGTTAAAAAATAGAACTTTTATTGAGGCACACAGTTCCAAATGAATTATGACTTTAAGTGTTTCTAAAAGATTCATAAAAACCTAACCTAAATGGTCCTGTTTTTTTGGTTTGTTTGTTTTTTTTAGGAGGGGGAATCAAACAAAAGATAGTATTAGAGCAGTTTACCTCTGAGCAACCTTGATTTTGAAATATTAATATATTTTATTCTAACTTTGTAACTATTTGATAAATACAATTTGTACCTTTTTAAGAACCCCAGAGACTGAACACTATTCATTTAAACTGGAAACATACTAATCTGAATTTTTTAAATGGATAACATTAAATTTCCTTGAGAGTACCTTCACATACCTACTCTTAGTGTTGGAATTTTGGTCAACAGTTACATCTTTTTGTTGAGAATTTGTAATATATTCACTGTGAAATACTAGAATGAAGGAGAAAAACCAAAAGCATTTTTAAAACAGTTGTGGAAAGGGATTTGTAATTGTTTTATTTTGAGAGACTTAAGAATAGTTAAGGTAAAGGGGTACATTTTAGTGAGACTTGTTTATTTCGGGAGACGACTTGCTTTTTAAGGGAATTAAACTTTGGTTCATTTACCCCTCTGTGTGCCTTTTTCTAGAGGAATGTGACCTAAAGATTTCATGCCTACTGTCAGCTGGTGTCATCAAAATAAAAGGTGTTCCTGTTAAGAAAGAAATGAAAGAGATGTCTTGCATTTCTCTCTATGAAATGTGTTCAAGACTTTGATTTCCTTAGGCAGGTTAATGGTTATTTTCTCTAAGCTGACATTAAATGAGGTAGGCTTAACACTTTCCCATAAATTTCCAACTATTAAACAAAAAACAAAAATTGGTCTCATAGCCAGGTAAGTGTGATAACTCTCAGAGAAGAAAGTGTTCAAACTTTATTCTGATTTTACAGTTTAATTTTCTAAAGTTAGCAGCTTAAAAAATCTGAGGAGTGTCTTGTAAATGGCAAAAATGTTATTTTTACTTTTAAGAGACTTGCAGAGGCTCTAAAGAAATAATTGGATCACTAAATGTTTTCAAAACAAGCAAGAAAAAAATTGTCTTCAGATATGGATTTGCCTTTAATGAAAATTGTTCATAGGGGCTAAAAATGAATTATGAGGGGGGTTAAGGAACCCGGGAAGTCTTTTTAAAAAACAAAAGGTGTAAAAAGTACTGGAGGGGGAGGATTTGCAGGTGCTTTTACTTGAGTAGTTGCAGTTGAAAGGTACATCAAATCTGTGTTCAACAATTAAGTTTTAAAGTAGAAACAGTTCAACACTTTCAATAAAGATTTCTTATTAATATTAGATTAGGCTTTTTTTGCCTTTAAGTACATTTAGAAAAATGGTTCACCTAGAAAGTAAATTTTACAAATTCATAAATTCTTTATTCTTCACTGCTAGAGAAATCCTTAACTCGTTATCACTTAGTGCTTGGTATTTAAAGATGACTTTTGTAAGGGCAGTGTATTGACTGTCCTGTGGAAGAGCTGTAGCTGTAAGATTCCAGAACCCTTTAATTTCTGACCTAAAGTAGAAAGATGAAAATTTACTCTAATGGTTTCCCAGATGGAGAACCCTTGAATAAAGAATTGTAATTCTTATCACTAATTTATTCAAAGTATAGTTAACTTCCAAATGTAAAGTTTTAATGGCATAGCTTATGGTGGAAAAAGCAAAATATTCTTGTAATTATGTTTTAGAGATGAAGTGTGTGACATTAGCAATTGGGAGATTCTTGATTTAAAGGTTCTGAGCTTCTAATCTTTTAAAATTACCCTAATATATGTCATTTGAATCTGTTTTGCTTGTTTAGGTACTTTAACTATTAAGCTATATTTTTTAAGTTTGTTTATGCTTTATTGTGCAACAGCCAGTTGACAAAGATACCATTGAGATAGGCTAGTGAGTATACAATTTTAAAAATTAAAAAAAAATTCAGATCTGGTTTAGTTGAGTGAAAAGGGGGAAACCAGCAAGTGTTATTTGTTGAAGTTAGGGATTTTGTGTTGAAGAGAGATGTATAGGTTATACCTGTGTTGGTTTTTGGGTGAGGGGTAGTAGTGGTGGTGATGTCGTTAGGATAAATGTATGAACCAAAGGCGTCTGAAGAACAGACATTTTGCCAGCTGTTAGAATTTAAATTCAGTCGTGTTCGGTCCCCATTCTCTTAAAAGATTCTTAAAATGTGGCTAATGCTTTCCAGAAAGTGCAGCTTAGATTTTGGGATGGGAGTGTTAGGGAGAGAAAAGGGAAGGAAAAAAATCAGCAGGGGAGACTGGAGCAATCAGACGAGTTAGTCTTGGGTTGGAAATTCCAGACGGGGAAAAAAAAAAGAGATGTGGGGGTTGGGGTGGGTTTCCCGCTTCCCTTTTAAAGAGAAGCGGCCGGAGATCACAGCGACCCGCGCGCGAGGGGGGTGGGGGTGGGGGTTGCAGACACCGGGTTGAAAAGACGGGTGGTAGATTCGGCGAAGGGCAAGGCTGTTTTTACTTTCGGAGTTGCCTGCCTTCCCTTCCCTTTTTCAAAAAGCAGAGAAAGTCACAGCGGCGCTGGAGGCGCTTCCTGGAGAGTCCGCGCCGGCCCGGCTGCCCTAACGCTTCCCCGCCCTGCACCAGCCTCAGCCCCGCATCCCTGCCCTCTCGGCGCTGGGCCCCCGCCTTCCTCTTAGAAGGAGCCCCAGCTGGGGAGCGTCTGCAGGCCCGGGCTCTGAGGAGGGCTTCCTTACCTAGGGTCCCTGAGACCCTTAGTTCGTAGAGCCTCCAGGTCCCAAACCTCGCCCACTTGGAGAGTTTCTCCAGCTGCACGGGGCAGACCTTCGCATTGGAAGGCAAAAACAGGACCAGTGGGTAAATCCCAAGATGAGAGGAGTGTGGGTGGGGAGAAAATGGAGGTGCATGTAGTTCTTGCCCTCTCCCAGTAGCTGAGGCCCCTTGGCAATGGAGCATAGAACTTGAGAGTGAACAGTGTCAAATAATGTGTGATCCCTAGAAAAATGGACTATATGTCTCAAAGGCTGAAACAATAACAAAGGAAGTAATAGTAACCATAGATTCTGTGATAGATTTTATTCATGCTGTGAAGTAAAGACAGCAGGTCCAACAGTTGGCCACAGGATAGCCTTTGAAGATTCTTCTCAGGGTCTCAGCCAGTGTTTGACTGACTCCATATCAGTATAAAATTTGCACACCATTTCCACCTGTGCTGAGCACATTTCTTCTCCTTGCCTACTCCATATTAATTGCCTGTCGAAAGAAAAGCAAGATAAAGGTCTTTCAAAAGACATTTCACTCAAGAAAGTGCGTGCTCATTTGTTTATTGATCAAAGTTTGATTTGGCTAGAACATGGGATAATCTAGGGGGAGCACCTGTTGTAACACAAACCCCTGCAAGGAAGCATTGCCAGCAGTGAGACTGGGAATGCCAGCAGCATTCCCCCTGTTTGCTAATTTATTCTAGTAGCAGAACTTGGATATCCCCTCAGATTTTGTTCAAAGGAGGCTGTGTAGTTTTTAGTGGGTAGGAAGGGGTTGTCCTAGTGTTGAACAAGCAGAGCCAACTTTGTGAGACCTGCTTCTTACCTTGGCAGCTGGTAGGCTTACAGATAAATAGCTGAGGAATGAAGGAACAATGGTTTGAATAAACTTTCACCCTAAACACAGACACCTGAAATAAAATGTGTGTTGATTATGTGTAAATTATAGGAGAAAAGTAGGTTGTGACCTCATTTTAATATAGTTGGAGAAAATCTGATAGCAAAACACTGAAATGTGACTATATACAGAGCAAACACTTCCGGAAATGCTGTCCTGTTGCCGAAGTCCACGCATCCAGGATCTGATGTTTTGGTCTTGTGGTAGAGAGTGTAGAGCGTGGCTAACGATCAGTACACTTGTGAATGAAAGAGCAAAAGGCTGGATCATTTAAAAAATGTTTGACTGGATTGTGCAGGTATTTTCAAGACCCCTGAAGATAAGTTTGGTTATTACACAAGTGGCATTTTGGTAGCCAAGGGTATTTAAGAGACGGTAGGAATTTTGCTCCTAGTTTAGGGGAGGAGAAAATCTAGAGAGGAGACAGGAAGTGGAGGTCCTCTCTTCATTTTGTCTTTTTCTCTCATGTCTGTTTCATGGAATCTAGTTAAAACTCTCAACATTTCTTTAGGGAAACAGGGTTAAGGGAAAACTTCATTTTTTCATTCACTTTTTAAGTTAAATTAGACATTCAGATGTATTGGCCATACAAAATGGAAAATGTTAAATTTGAGTGAAATTTGATTGGATGGTTTAGTTGATGGGATCTAATTGGAATCTTTAATAAAATAAGATAATTCAGAAATTTAAAAAATACTCTCTTGTGTAAAGCTGTCGGCGGGGTCTCAGTTCTTTGGCAGCAGTGAAGGGAGAACAGGACTCATTTAGAATTCTTGAAGCCCAAGAAGAGAGAGGAATCTCTGTTAGGTCAGTATCACCTGACCCACCTTAGATCGCACCTGACCCCCCATCCCAGTGTGGAGGAAAGGTCTCCGCAGGATAGTGCAGTGTTTAAAACCAACAGCTTGGGAGTGAGGCATTGACTGGGAAACTGGAAAGGATATTTAACTCCCTGAAGCTTCCATTTCTGTAACTAAACTGGTGCTATTCCACATTCGCCATTGTTATTAATACTGTTTGTTTCAGGAATACACCTCTCTGTCTTCTGTCTTTGGACAGTATGAGGCAGCTTGGGGCATGTTTAAGGCAGTACGTAGGGTGTTTTAGTACATCTGTGAATATGATATGTAGTTTATGTGGAACAATGATGGATACTGAAGGGGATTTATGTGTAGGGTGTCTGATAACCTGTATGCTGAAAGGAATGCCACCTTTGGGAGAGGGAGGTGAAGCTCACCAAGGCAACCCCCCAGATTGGCTAGATTTTGGACTCTACAACTATGTCTCCTGCCCAACCTCTCAGGCCAAAGGCTTGGAGAGGTGTTGCAAGCACAGTGGAGAATGCTACTTGTCATTACCCCTTAGGGGGGAGGGTGCATGTATCTTATTATTGTTGATGCTCTGAACCTGGGCCAGGTTCCTAGCTGAAATTTCACACTTGGGGGCTGCCGTCAAAGGGGCATGTAGGGTAGGGACATTGGTGAAAGGGGAACCAGCCTAATTCTGCAAATGAGATAGGTGTAAGGAATCAGGGTGAGTCCTTCCTCTTGGGGGTCTGAGGACGGAAGAAATTAGAGCTGCTTCTCCCACCTGGTGGGAGGGAGATAGGCATGTTTTTTGTCTTAATATTCTGCTCTAGGTAAGCTAACAAAGTAGGCATTCAGGAATTGGGGATCCCCAGGTGCCCAGGAGGTGGCTACATACATTGTTCTTCCTGTGCCCTTGTAGAGGGCAAAGCCACAGTGGCCTCACTTTCTCTCCCTGGTCCCCTGGACTGGAAACAGTTCCCAAAGATGAGCTCACAACTCCTGTCATGTCCACCCCTCTCTTCATCTCTTTTTGTTCAAAGGGTGCACATGCCCACACCTACAGCCCCTTTTGACATCTTAGTCCAGGGAATGAGGCTTGAATCTTTTCTTAGTGTGGGGTTGGTGGGGAGTGAGGGGAAGGAGGGGAAAGGGCTTCCATCCGGATGTGGTTTTTGGCATTTAATAGGCTTGTGACTTTAATCAGTTACTATAAAGGGTTTTACAATTAGTTTATGCAGAATGATGTGTGTGGTGTCTTTTCTGGAGTGGCATCTGGGATTGCTTGGGGCTTGTCAACTTTCCATTAGGTAGTCTGAGGAGGAGAAAATGAGAGATGGCTGTTGGGTGGAGTAAACTTTTCGAGGATATCCAGAGTTAGAAATATTTACTGTTTCCTCCTCCAGGTCTTTAAGTTGCTTGGGAGGAGAAGTCCAGCTGTAATAGAGATCAGTTGCTTTGGCAGGGTTTGAAGACGAAACCCTAAATTAAAGGGCAAAAATGATCCTTCATTGAGGCCGTTGGTGGCTGTGGCCAGTGTGCTCTGAGCAAGGGTGAGACGAAGGAGGAGACAGCAGGGTTCAGAATATTTTCTACACTCTTATAGAGAGAGGTCCACTCCAGCAGCTTTATTCAGTGTAAAAGAAGGGGAAATCTAGCTGACCGAAGTTTTTACCTAGAGGGTTTTCCTCCCCATGTTAATACCATTGGATTCAGAGCTGCCCCCACCAGCTTTTTGGAATAGGGAAGAGTGATACCTTTCCAGAATAAGCTGGGGGTAGTCAGGGGTGGAATACAATGCTCTTCACAAACCTCCTGTATCTCTTGAGATAATCTTTCTTTTACTTTCCTACCCTCCCCATTCGCTGAATGAGTAGTTTCCTTTATAAACTTACATGAGGACGAATGCCGCCTTCTAGCTCAGGCTCTTTTGCTCTCTTCAAACATCTCTGTGGTCAGCAACTTTAGCCTGGGTGTATATGTGTCTGTGTTTTTCTGTGTCTTTGCCACTCATTCACTCATCACTTCTTTTGTGGGTGAAGGGAGTTTAAAAAAATTTACAACTCATTCCATGTAAGAAATACTTGAACAATGTGGGGTGGATTTTTGCGCATACTCCTGTATTGCTCCAGAGATTGGTATCTCGAATAGTGTATTAATTCCTTCTTGCACACATGCATGCATCCACTTAAATTTATCTATTCAGAGTCTGCTGTTGCATGGCTTGCTCTCTGTCAGGTACTAGACATAGAATGAACAAATGAAAGACTTTGGTCTTAGAGTGGAGGTGGAATGAAATATAATTTATCAGGTAATTTTTCTCCAGGAGTGTTTAGATTTTTCACTTTACCCTTGGTATTTAAAAAAAATGAAATAAGGAACTTAAATTCTAATTAAAAATTAAAATTATTTTAAAATTAACACTTTAAAATTTATGTGGTAAAGTACACATAAAATTTGCCATCACAGCCATTTTTAAGTGCATTTCAGTGGTGTTTAGAACATTCACGTTGTGCAACCTTCCGTTTATCTCTAGAACTCTTTTACTCTTGCTGGACTGAAACTCTGTACCCGGTAAATAACCCTGATTCCCCATTCCCTTCCATCCTGTCGTATTTAAACCATTGTCAGGATTGCTTTTCTCTATGTGGTGGTGGTCACCTCGTCATCTTATGTAAAATGGGAGTCTTTGCCTCACTCCTCTCCTGAATTAAATATATATTTATGGGGTTTTTATCATTATCGGGTCTGGGTCAGGGTGGGGAAGGGAGGTTGAGAAAGGGAGCCACAGAAAGGAGGTACAAAACTGTGTCCTCCAGGGTTTTCACTTTACATCCAGAGGAAGCTGTGGGAGGGCAGAGGCTGAGACTGTACTCAAATGGGAGGCATTATGGCCTCAAGAACTAAATGGAAGAGGGAGGCTTTGAGTGAGTTAAGCTGTGTTTTGGAGGATAGGCAGAAAAAAACGGGAGTGGATTAAAGAGAGTGACGGGGAGGTTTGGACACTTCATGCAGACATGGCGGATGGCATTCCAGTGGGGAGAGGCCTCAGGTAGGTAGTAGGGCAGATAACCCTGCTTATTTCCCTTTTTGGGCATCTTTGCCTCAGAGCTCTGTGCAAAGTGATGTGGGGCAAAAGATGAGTTCCATCTACAATTACAGGGAGCATTTATTGAGTATCTGCTAAGCTAGGCATTAAAAAAAATTTTTTTTATTAAAGCATCATTGATATACAATCTTACGAAGGTTTCATATGAACAATGTTGTGGTTTCCACATTCACCCATATTATCAAGTCCCCCCCCCACCCCCCCACTGCAGTCGCTATCAGAGTAGTAAGATGCTATAGTCATTACTGTCTTCTTTAAGCTAGGCATTGTTAACTTCACTGAATCTTTCTAAGAACCCTGCAGGTATTATCTCCATTCTACAGAATAAGCTGAAGCTTTGAGCTGTTAAAGCCAAGGTCACACCTTGAATAAGCAGTAGTTGGGGATTCAAACCTCTTTCTACAGGTGGGAACAGGTGATCCCTCTAACACTCAGGGAAGTTGAGTCTTGAGCTTTTTTGGGGGGGAAGAGCATAGGGATAACAGAAACATGCCCAACATGAATTCCTGTCTGCTCTGAGCCACCCCCTCCCCTAGGCGTCACACCTGCTATATGCACTGAGCCTTGCCCTTGTCCTTGGGATCTTCAGGCAATCCTGAGTGGTTGAAGAAAAGTGAGGAGATTCTCCCCTTGCCTGGGGACCTAAGACAGGAAATGGGAATGCTGCTTCTGTACTGAAAAACCCATGGAGAGAAGGAGCTGAACCCAGTGGAGAACTTGAGTGGGGTTAGAATTATCAATTTCAGTTTGCCCTTTGCTAAGAAGTCTCAACTGTGGGACCAGAGGTCAGTATATTTTCTTGGGGCTCGTTTCCTCATCTAAAACCTCTCCATCTCCAGCAACTCCGTGAAATAAGCCGGGGGCAGGCGTTTTGAGCTCCTAAGAGCCTCCCTCTGGCGTTCTGGTGGGCACCAGGGCAGGAGGAGCCTTTGGCTGATTCTGTCCCCCCACTCCCTTCCTTTTGTTTGGGTTCAACCCTGGGGGAAACTAGGGGGGGAAGGGCTGGGATTGAGATGCTTCCCCTCCCACTCCCCTCCTCCTAGCAGGAAGGGACAAAGAGTTGGCCTTTGTTACATGCCTACTGAATCACAATTCATAGCTCGTATCTGTTTTTGAGCAAGAACCCAGTTACCTTTTCTTCCCTCACAAGCAGGAGCAGGCTTCATAGTGTAGTGACACTTGCTGGCTAGTGTCACCTTGGGCTAGTCACTTAACCTCTCTGAGCCTGTTTTTGTGAACTGCAGAATGGAAATAAAACATTCTCAATCTCCTGTGGTTGCTTGGAGGCTCGAATCCATGTCTTGCCCCCCAGTGTTCTAGGTTCATAGCAGAGTGTGGGTGTAAAGAAGTACCTTCTAAAGTACCATGCAAATGTGAGTTATTAAGATTATCATTAATTAACACCCCAAGAGGGCAGACAAAGAAGGTCGTTCTCACCCCCAGACAAATGCCCTGCTCTGTATGGGTAGGGGGGGGGGATGACTCTTCCTCTGTAACTTTTCTGTAGCGGCCCCCAGAACGCCCCGGGAGGAGGGTCTTTTCTTCCCCGCCCGGAAGGCCCCTTCCCACTAGGTCCCCATCCCGGCCCATCACACCCCACTTCAGGCCTCAGTTCCTGCCTTCTCAGTGGGAGGCCTCCCGGCCGGTCCTGCCTTCTCCCGCAGCCCAGCCGAGGTCTCTAAGGAATGCCGCCTCCCGGGCCGTTTTCTCCCCTCCAGCTTCTGCGGCCCCACTTCCAGCCCCTTCCCCCAGCCGCTTCCCACTTAAATGCTTGCAGGCCTGTTTGCCGGCGGGCAGCCCCCTCCCCCACAGGACCACCTCAGTCACAGCCTGACCACAGGGAGGTCGGGTCTGGACTTACTAAAGGACTCCAGAGGGGGAGCCTGCCTGGCTCGCTGATGGGGTCGGGTTTCGGCCGGTGGCTCTGGAAAGAGAGAGACAAAGGGCAAAGTCCCGTCCCCACCCCCACTCGACAGTCCCCGGCGCGTGTCTCCTCCCCCTCTGGGCCCTGCGCTGGTAGCCGAGGGCCGCCTGGGCCGGACAGGCTTGGAGCGAGTCGGGGTCCCTAGGGGGTTCTGGCGGCCGAGCGTGCTAGATTGCCCAGATCCGCTACAGAGGGAGCCCCGGGGGACATCCTCTGTCCTCTTCCTCGTGCTCTGCTCGGCCCACCCAGCGGCTGGGGTGGGAGGGTGGGTGCTCAGCTTTCCCTGGGTTAGG
This sequence comes from Smutsia gigantea, assembly GCA_032199065.1. Taxonomy (NCBI): domain Eukaryota; kingdom Metazoa; phylum Chordata; class Mammalia; order Pholidota; family Manidae; genus Smutsia; species Smutsia gigantea. The sequence goes on from JAVSCE010014159.1 coordinate 123,775, forward strand.
TGAGAGCGGCTGGGGGAAGGGGCCGGCTCACGTGGGGCACAGGCGTTGGCCTCTCAGCTGCTCAGACCTCCTCCGTTGCCGGTTCATCAGGACTCTCCGCCTCCCCCCAGCTGCTGCCAGCCCTCTCCCCACCCTCAGCTGCTGCCGCCCTTCCCAGGCACCTCTTTCTCCTCAGCTGCCCTGCTTGCTCCGGCTTTCCACGTCCTCCACAGTGAAATGCTGTGCACACACCCTTGGTCTCCTCAGCCAGTAGTAGAGACCTTGCCCCTTGCTTCTGGCCAAGGGTGGCTGAGAATCGAGGGTGAGCTCCAGGGCAGAATACCTGCACTGGGGAGGAAGACTTAATACAGAGAGAGCATTTTGCTACCAGCCCAAGGCAGGGCAGAACTCAAGCTGTATATCCCTGTCAGAGGAGAGTTGTTCTTGTTAAGAACCACCCACTAGGAAGAAACAAACAGCAGTTTCCTGAACTTTCTGACCACCAACAGGTCTTTGTTGGCAGGTGGAGGAGAGACAGTGAATCTCTAGTTTACTAGTTTCATGTTGGAGGGACACAACTAGAGCTCCTTTGTACTAAGAGAATAAGTTATTTTTAAAATATACGTGTACTGGGGTACATTCTTAACCCTCGCTGGGGGACACTAACAATTCCAAGAAGTATTCTAATTCCCATAGGGTCTTTTTTTCAGTGTGGCATTGTGAATGGCAGGAGACTGATTTCTCTTAAGCCTGGTCTAGATTCCTTTTCCTTGATTGTGAGTGCTCCCTCTTGAAATCCCAGTCTTGAGCTGGTCCTTCCAAGCTCATCATTCCTTCCTGAGGGACTCAGCTTTCTGTTTCCGAGGCATGTCCCCTGATACTTCCCACTGAGCACCAGCTCCATCCTCAGCCAGTTTTCTGGGCCCCAGAGGGCCAGACCTTTTGGCCCAGACAGCCAGTCTTCAGCAGCTCACAACTTTCTGGAGAGATGCTAACATCTCCACTGTGGAGGGTAAGGGCTAAACTAGCATCTCTGGTGAGGCTGGGGCAGGAAAAGGTTTTTCTAGCCGCCCTCCACCTTTCCTTCTGTCAGAGCATGTGAGCCTTCCCCACCCCCAGGGAAGATCCTGGAAGCACTTCCTACTTCCAACCGGAGAAGGATGGTTAGCAACATGGCCCCATGGATAACTGCTGCTTACCCACCCCATCGCTGCTGCCACCAGGAAGGACACACCACTCACACTGGGTTACCTCTTTATCATTTGTCCCTGCACATGAGCTTTATTCTCATGGTTTCTTCTCCACACCACCCATACCCAGATTCTCTTCCCACTTCCAACTGTGGAGCTCCCATGGCCGACTCCCGCTCCAGGAGCCACTCAGGTAAAAGCAGGTTTCTAGGCAGAGAGCAAGGTGAGGGAGGGGGAGAGGCAGTTGGCCCAGGCTGACTTGGAATGTGTATGGGAAGAGCTCTGCTGTCTCAGCTTCTGTTTTGGCTTCATCTAGCACTGTCCAGATGGGCAAGAAAAAAATGTGGGCTCTCTTGTCAAACCGTTTATTTCAAATGTGAGTGAATTGAGTGAAATATTCCTCCTTGAGGCTTGCTTGCTAACACCAGTTAGCACCTTCCCACTCCTGCCACACCTTTGCTTCTTGCCTACCCCTAGACCTCAATGAAATTTTGCAAGAGGAGGATTCCTGGTGACTATCCTTTTACCCTGTTAACAAATTCTGCCAGTTATCCAGCCATATTGTAGTTAGCTCTCCTGCAAGTTAATTCCTGTGCCCAAATTAGAGCTGCATGCAGTAAAAGCCAGTTGGCACGTGCTTAGCCATATAGAATATGGGCAGTTTTCCTGCTGCTGACATCAGGGCTATACAAGCTTCTGCTGTGTTAACACTTGTCAGAAGGAAAGCATCCTGGGAGGAGAGCTGAGTTCTAGTCCTACCTCAAAGGACTTTTTAAGGAGCTTCAATTTCTCCATCTATAAAATGAGGGTAACTGTTAAAGCACCCTGTCAGGCTTTTGAGAGGCTTACTTACCCCTTTCCCACTTCATTGTGTAAATCTGATTTTGTTAATGTGTAAATTTCCTTCAGCTGGAACTTTGTGTGTGTGTGTTTGGTGTGTGTGTGTCTGTCTGTCCTTGATCATGTAAGAAATGTAGTGATCCCTCCTTCCCTGACTTCATGTAGGCCAGGAGCATATTAAACCCAGGATATAAGTGTCTCCCAAAGGAGAAGGGATAGGGTTCATTCTGAGTCTCTCCTGGAGACTGGCTTTTCCTTTCTGTTTGTCTCCAACATTAGCATAGGAGTCAGAGCACATGTGGCACAGTGCATGTGTGCCACCTACGTTTAAAATTTTGACCATGTAGGGGAGTACAGATAAACTCCAGTGGTGTCCCTACCTTCCAGACCCTCCATACAACCTGGCATTCTTCATGTTGTGGTCACTGCTCTCTCTTGCAGTAGGTCAGTGTTTTCCTTCCAGCTTCTACCCTGCCCATCAGCCTGCCCTGCCTCTGGATCGGCCTGGCACAGAGCCCTGGGCATTGGGCCAGCTCCTCCTCCCCTCTCCAGCCCCACCTCCTTTCTCAGCTACTGCCATGCCTGGAGTGTGCCAGATCCGCCCCTTTCAGAAGAGTTCCTGGACAATTATTATTTTTTCTCCACCCTATAGGAATAAGGAGGCAGGGTGGGGAGGAAGGACTAGGTCAGTGGTGATCTTATGGAAAAGGAAGAGGTTGACACTTGTGTGCCTTCCAGCTGGGAAAGACAACTGGGAGGAGGGCCAGCTTTGGCAGGGTGCTCCTCCTGTGTCAGCTGCATGGGATTCTCTTGTTCAGGAGTCAGCAGGACCACCCACTCCTGAAGGGATCTAGTGGACAGCCCTCTTCTACCCCCAGTTACTCGTTTGTTCTCTTCTCCCATCAAACCAAACTGGGGTCCCCATTGGACTATAACTCCATGAGCGCAAACCCACCTGTCTTTACTCCTAGCCCTGTGCTCTCACAGCACTATCCGATAGAAATGCAGCAGCAGCCACATATGTAAGTGTGAATTTTTACACTTAGAGCCCATCTCGATTCAGATGCAGAATTTTTATTGGAAACATTTGTCTGTTTAGACTTTGTAAAATTTGCAGAAGAAAAAGTTAAGTTATATAAACACTTAAGTAAATAATTCAGTTCCCCAGTTGCATTTCAAGTGTTCAATAGCTGCACGTGACTAGTAGCTTTTGTAGTGTGGGCAGCACATGCCAGTGCAGAATGGGTGCCAAGACACTGGAACGAATGGCCCCAGCTGGACCACAGGAACCTTGAGGAGAGACGGGGTGGTGAGCTTCTTGACCGCTATTAGCATTTTAAGTGAGCTCCGTGTCTGCAGGTTGAACATCTTTGCTTACCCCTTTCCAATATCTGATAACCTGAGTGCCATCCCCCAGCCATGCTTAGCTTTCTGACTTCCTTGCCCTAGTTTCTTCCCAGCTTTTTGAGGAGATTCCTGCAGACTTGAGTCAAGACCTGCACACCATTGGGAGGTAAAGTTAAACGTGTGGATTTGTGGAGAGGTGTTAACTTTGGGGTATGGATAGATTCCAAACTTGGAATTGTATTTTGTGTGTTCCCATTCTTAATGGGAACCAAGTCTCCAAAAAAAAAAAAAGGTTAAGATCATTTAGACCATGAGGGCACAGAAAATCCCTCTAATTAAGAAAGTTTTCCCTATAGGTAGACAGGATTGATCCCTGTCTGGGGACACCCGACCCTGTAAAATAAACTAATCCTAATCCTTGTTTCCCAGATGAGAGAAACTGAGGTCCAGAGAGCTGAAGGCTAGATTGCCCAAGACCACATGGCCCACTAGTCAGAGAAGTGCAGCCTGGGGAGGAGGGGGGAGGGGAAGGATGTTAAACAGTAAGGTCAGGCTTTAATCGGAGTTGTCTGCCCAGATGAAAGTTCCGGTTTGATACATGGTAGGGACCTCTGGGGATTGGGGTCCTAAACTTGAATATTGCCATAACCTGGCTGCTTCCCTCCTCACGGCCTCCCTCCCTGCCTTCCACTGGCTTGCCCCACCCTGGTGTAAAGGAACTCTTCCCTCTAGGGGCGGGTGAGGCTATCTACCTGGTGGAAGATGGGACCTTCCCCTGTGGGCATGGGGGTGAAAGGGGAAGGAGCACGTTTGCAGAGGATTAGAGGCACTCCCTTTGCTGGGCAGTTTCTGTCCTCCAAGGAACCTGGAGTTCTTGTTAATAGTGTGCACTCTGCCCTCCAGGGAAGCCCTATTCTGAGAAAAAGCTCCCATTTATGCACCTCTCCACTGGACCCCAGACCTGTACTCCTTTCCCCTTAGCAGTTCCTCACCAAGGCCTGCATTTTTGCTGATAAAACATTCGGAAAGCCTTACTAGTTTAGACCCATTAATTTGGAACTTGCCGTGATTTCAAAACTGGATGAGCTAGAATAACCTTTAAAAAAAAACAAAACCTTTTTGTTATAGGAAAAAAAGAACCGTGTAATAAATCCATGTACCCATCATCTCCTAGCTTTAAAAATTACCAACTCATTATTAATCTTTATTCGTTTTCCTCAACCCTGATTATTTTGAAGGAAAGCCTACATACGTCATTTATCTGTAATTATTTTAGTATCTATTTCTAAAATAAAAGAACTTAAAAAATGACTTCTTAAAAATTAACATTTATTTTACCAAATATCTAGTCAATGTTCAGTATGCCATAGATTTCGCTTTTCAACTAGGTCTGGAAATCTGCCGGAGAGAGAAGTTACTGGCCTAAAGAATCACAGACGGGGTGTTCTGAATTACTGATGAGCAGCACCCACTCATCAGGCCCACTGTTCACTGTGTTGTGTAAAGTGAACGTATTTGTCCTTTAGCCTAAATGGACTGTATTTTGGCAAAGCCTGTTTGTCATCTTTCTGCCATCAAAAAGGCAGCCTGTGGGGCAGTGCCAATGGGCTTTACAGTGAACTCCTGGCTCTGACCTATAGTTGCCAGTTGTCGTGGAACTTGGCAAGGATACTTAATCTCCCAAACTCAGGGCCCTGGTATGTAATGTGGAGCCTTCCATATCCTTGTGTGTAGTGGGAGGCATATAGGAGGTCCTGGATCTTGGAGCCTGGCATCTGGTATGCATACCTCAAATGTCACGCCCTTTCCTAATCGACCTCTTTTTCTTCCCATGCGGTCTAAGTCAGTGATGCTCTTCTGAAAAGGTGAAATTAGGACGAGAACTTACTGCCTAGGGAGAACTCCCAACTATGTCCCCTTCCTGTACTCCCTCTCTTCGTTTCCTACCTAACTCCTTGTGCTGTAGTATTGACCTCTCCACCGGAATCTCCCTGGGGCTTGACAAGAGTAATCATTGTGGTTTTGTGGCCTGCATGACCCCTGTGTGTCCCTTGCAGCTTTGGAAAGATGGGTGGTTGCTCTGTATTTGAGGAGCTTCCCCAGGGCCTGGTTACTACCCTGCAGGCTGGGCAGGCACAGGTCAGAAGCCACAGGATATTGGCACCCAGGGAAATAATTAGGCTGGGGTCATCATTGCCTTTGTTGCCAGGGGCTGGTGGCTTCCTTCTTTTCACTCAACAGGTATATCAGCTGTGGGGTAGGTAGGTGATTGTTTATGCACTTCTGGGAGTTCTCTTGCCTTTGGGAACAAAGGATGTTGGGGTTTAGGCATGGCAGGCTCTGCTCAGCATATAGTGCCCTATTACCTGTATGGTAAAGGAACTACTCAGCCCTGCAGGAGGCTAATCTGCTGGAGTGCTGGAGGGGGTTCCTGGGCCAGAACAAGACCCTTTATTTGTCTCGGGAAGGTGGGGGAGTGGGACTGTAGGCAGTGCTATTTCCCACTGTTTTCCCTAGCAGTGCAAGAATGTAAGTGTTTTAAAGACTGTTACCATCACGTGGAGTGCTCCTTGTCAGCGCTGCTGCCTGGTTCTTCCTGTGCTTGTCTGCACACCTGCAGGCTCCTAAAGACTGGGGCAGGGATTGAGCGCTTACTGCTTACTCCAAGGCAGGCACCCTGGCTCACATGCCTTACCTGTTGAGCGCCTCACAAAAGCTGTATCAGTTTTCCACAGGAGGAAACTAAGGCACAGAGCAAGTAACCAGCCAGGGTCCTCTTAGCTTCCAGCTGGACTTCTCAAGCCCTCAGCACACTGCCTGTGCTGGCCTTCCATAGCGTGTGGCGTGAGTGAGTTCCCCAGGGGTTCCTGGGGAAAGGAGTACTGTGTATAGTTTCCAGCATTGCCCCTGGTGGTTTGACCTGAAACACATTAGCACCCTATTGAATAAAAACCCAGCCAAGGGCTTAAAAGAGAAAGGTTCTTCGAGGCCTAATGTTTTTTTTTTACCTGGTTTGGGGGCTTTGCTGAAAGGTTTAGAGGGGCATGAAGGGGGCTGGCCTGGGTTCCCAAGGTTGGGTGTGCCCTAGAGGGGTAAGTGTCTCTGCCTGTTGGGGGTTGGGGAGATCTGCCAGGATGTCTTATTTCATTGGTTTTGTGGCCCTGCCTTCCTCCCCCCAGTCCTCCTGGAACATTCCAGACATTCCAGACGGCCATTGCTTTCAGGATATGGATTAACCTCCCAAACTGAGATTTGATTTCACCACCCCATTTCCTTCCCAACTCCTCCTTGCCCTCAAAAAAAAGCCCCTAAAACAGAGTTGGAAGTAGGAGGGTATTTTTGACCTTTGACCCGAGATTATGCCAAGGGACCACCTTGAAAGATCAAGGGCTCTTCAAACTGACCACCTGCACAGAAATTGCCTTAGGTCTTTATTGTCTGAACTCCAAGGCAGGCAGCCCCCACCATCTTCCACATGCCCTCCATCTAGAAGAGCTGGATTGAGGGAGCCCCACCTTCAGCTTGGGTGACTGTGTCACTGGATTCTAGCTAGTATTCTCAACCTTCCATTGCTGTGATAGTCTGTTTGTCCAACACTTACTCTGATTGTGAGGGTTCCTGCATTTTCTCTGCTCATTTGTCATAAAATGAGCTGTGTGGGAAATCCCTCCCAAAGGCAGATGTCATGGGCCTCCCTTTTGGCCAGTGATTTTATCACAGGGTGGTGCCTGGTATGGGATCCGTGGCACCTGGAAGGAGACTTGTTTCTTATCCTTTAGTCTTTTATCCTGTGATAGTCTGACATCCTTAGTTCAGGTTCATGAACCAATCAGAGTAGAAAGCCATACGCTGGCTCTCTTTAACACTCCTTTCCCCTTCAGTTATTTCATCTCAGGAGGAGATTTCCTTAATGTATATCACTGATGAAGACTCAAAGCCCCAGACCTAGAAGGGATCATGGAATTCATTTTATAGCTGGAGACATTTGAGGTAACGAGATGAAGTGAGTGAGCTGGCTCAGGGCAGAGCCAGGATGGATGCATTTGCAGTTAGAGCTCAGTTACCATCCCTTCTCATGCTCCCATGTGTATTCAACACCCCTTCCCTCTAGTTTGGCAAGAGCTGTCATGGGGCTCATTGTATAACATAAAGGAATAGAGGCCTGAAACTTAAGTGGCTTAGCAGACGGAACACCCAACCAGGGGCAGTTTAAGAGCTAGAATTTAATTTTCTTGCTTCCTAGCTCAGTTTTCCCTCTTGCTACTAGAAATACCACATCCCTAAACTAAGAGTTTGTGATCAAGGGTATGCAAAGACATAAATGACAATTGACCAACATGGATCAAGTCAGTTGCCGTGTTTTAAGCCTAGGGATTTAGGGTATTGATTGGGGTGGTGAGCAGTTAGTTGCCTTGGGAGTCAACCTTGAACCTGAAAGCCTTGCTTAGGGAAAATAACATTTTTAAGAGGCTTTTGAAGCATGGTAGGAGAGGGTGTAGTCAACTGGGAAGAGGGAAGGTGGCAGCCCCGATGCTGGTGTGTGTGTGTGAAGTACTTCCACCTTATTCACAGATGCGTCTATTATTACACTTTACTTACTCCAAAGCCTTTTGCTAAGCTCTTTATACTATTATCTAACACACCTTATACCACCATGAGTAGGTATTATCCCTGGTTTACATAGGAGGAAACTGAACCTCAAAGAAGTTAAGTAACCTTTGCAATATCAGTGTTATTAAATGGAGCACAGATTTAAATCCATATCTGTACAAAGCACTTAACTGCTGTGCCATTATCCTGCTGTAATTTGTTTGCACATATGTCCTCCTCAATAAATTGTGAGCACCTTGAGGCCAGGTACTTTGTTTTGTTTATTGCTGTGTGACCCCAGCATCTAGAATGAAGTCCAGTATGAAGTAGGCACCAATTAAATAGGTCTCAGGTTAATGAAACAAAGTCTGTAGCTTTGTTTTCCTAGTGTATGAAACACACTGGGTGGTAACTAAGAGAGTTACTGAATAAAAGAACTAGTGAGAAGAAACCCAAGTAGGGAGAGGTGATTTTTAGGGAATTATGTTACCCTTGGGCTCAGGGCATCTACGTTCAGTTTTCCTGTCTGTGGTAGCAATATTTTTGCTCTCTAAAAGTGAGGCATACTTACACCAAACCTCCATACCCAGTAGTTATCATTCTTAGACTCTAAGACTTTGCTGTTGAACAAAAAGTGGAGAGATAAAGACTGGGACAAGGATTAAAAACTGCAAGGTCATAGCCCCCTAAGATATATCCAGAGCTGTCACTAATCCTGTTCCCTTTCATTTCAGGAGTCGGAAAATCCAGATCCGAAATATTCCACCCCAGCTTCGATGGGAAGTAAGTGACTGGAGGAAACTCAGTGGCACAGGATAGTGGAGACTGCAAAGGAAGTCTGGATCGCTTGAGCTGGCAGAAATGACTAGGAAGGTCCCCTGGTGGTTTGGGGCTAGGCCAGTGCCGAGGGGGAGGCTGGTGGGGCTTCATCCTTAAACCATGACTAGGCTTTTGGACTCTCCCTCTGGTGAGAGGCAGTAGGGAGGTGGAAACGGTGTTCCCTGAGCCTCAAGTGATGTCAGAAGTTGATTTAGTGACCCAGGTGGTCCAGCTCTACTTGCAAAAAGGCCCTTAAATAAATGTCTTTTTGAGCTCAAGTATATTTCTCCAAAGATACCCTAACAGCTCACCACTAGCATTTGCCCTTTCTGGGTCACTAACTAAACCATGAATAATGCTCAATCCCCACCGAAGGCTCTACCTGTGGCCCTGTACCTTGGGGTGAGGGGAGTCCAGTGGCTGGCTTTGTGACAGTTTCTGGGATGCTCAGAGTAGCCTTCCTCCCTTCCCTCTACTCCTAGGTACTCGACAGCCTACTTGCTCAGTATGGTACAGTGGAGAACTGCGAGCAAGGTAAGTGGGCAGAGATGGTGGGGTGGGAGTTGGAGGAGGTTGTAGGGGATCTGTTCTGCCTCGCTTTCCATTACCAAATCTCTCTGGCATAGCAAAAGAAGACAGTGTGGTCTGGCAGAAGAAACCTGGTCTGGGGACCTGAACATGTGCTACCAGCTTTGGCTGTGCTGCCCATCTCTGGAAAAGGTTTCTCCTATTTAATGAGAGACTTGAGCAAAGTCACTCATTCCTAACCTAGGGAGCCCAGGCTCCTAGGGTTCAGCCAAGGTAGACGTAAAGGTTCCAAGATTTTAGAAGTAGTTTAGGAATGGCAATTGAGCATTCAGCCTGAGTAACTCTGTAGCCCTTTTACTTTAAAAAGCTTCAAGATTCTTTGTTATTGGATGGAATAATCAACTGGTTGTCTGATTTTTTTGTTAGAAGCTTTGATTGTCATTTACATGACTTTGTTTTGTTCTTTTAATTAAAGAATAGTTGATATACAATATTTGGTTTCAAGTGTACAGTATAGTGATTCAACAATTATCTGTCTACATTATTAAATGCTTATCATGATAAGTATAGTCTCAGCTACATGTCTTTGGTCAGTTAAAAAACAGAGGATTTATTATTTAGTACATACTGACAGGCAGGCAAAACTTGTCAAGAGTGGGGTCCACAGAAGGAGAAATAATACATTTCTAGATTAGAAGACATTTGCTGTAATTTTTTAGGTTTCTCTACTGCTTATGATTATAAATTATTTTTCAGAGGAAATGAACTGAAATGAAATAGAGAGCTTTGGGTTGGACATAAAAGTAGAGCATGAGCATTAGGTAGACAAGATACAATTTGAGTGTGTAGATTTTTAAGAAAACTCGATAATTACCTAGTCAAGATCTAAAATACTCATCTCCAAGGTCTTTGTGGAAAGGGGCCATCTGTAACTCATTATAAATGATTAAAATATTTGCACAAAAGTAAAGTGCTGAATCAAACAGGTTCTCTCCTGCTCTAATCTGGTAGCTTGCCTTTTACCATAAGTTCAGGATATAGCTGGACACACTGATAAGCATTGCCCAGTACTGCTCACAGCCCAGACTAATGATTGAGGTACTTCAGGACAAACAGAGCAAGATTGAGCAGTGGCTTTGGGAGAACATGGTGAGCCTCATTAGGAGGCCCAGCAGGAGTCAACAGCAGCTGAAATCCATGCAGGGCTTTACCAGGGAGCTGTAATGCACCATATCAGGAGGGGTTACCTGTTACCTAGAGAGAACAGAATGGGAAACGTTTCATTTTGTTGGACAACAGAAATCTTTAGTCTGCTCAAATGTCCCTTTCCAAGTGAGATCCTTTTCTGTCCACCTATTTAAAATTGCATCCCTTAGCACCATTGATTCACCCAATTCATATTTCTCCATAGCATTCATCACCTAATTCTATAGAATTTGTATTTATAGTTCCTGTTGTGTCCTTCTAGAATGTAAGCTTCACAGAGGCAGAGGTTTTGTTGGTTTCATTCACTACTGTATTTCCATTTCACTGGAAGATGATTCCTACAGAATCTTCCTCACCAGCGGAGCTCTCCTGCTGAAGACCAGAAGGGTGAAGAATGGCCAGCCTTGAGGTTTTATGGTCAAGTGCCTTACCCTCAGTGTGGTGAGGGTAGGGGCTTGATTTCCGTCAGTGTCCTCCAATCGAGGGCTGAGTGGGCCAAGGGGAGGACCCAAATCACAAGATGATGCGTAACACAGAGGCTAATTGCATTAATTTAGAATGAGAAGTAAATGCCCAGATAGCCTGGAATTTTAATGGCCAGCCCAGTCTCCTCCCATAGGAAAGAATATGTATGTATGGTAATCAAAACAAAAAAGGTTGCTCGAGATTAGAGCCAAGGACATTGATGAGATTAATGGCTGGTGTCATGAATCTGGGATGGCCTGAATGTGTGCATTTCCACTGCCAGGTTGTTTAGAATACTCAGTCAGGAAATATTTTCCCCCTGGACTCCACAGCAGCCACTCCTGTCAACCCACTGAGCTAAGTCATAATACACCTAACATTTGATGAGTGTATCCTTGCGGATTCTGTGTCCCCAAGTCATTTGGCCATATCCTAACAGACCATTTCTTGGGGTGTTTACTTCTAGAAATTGCTAATCTTACTCAGTGTGTGTTGATTTTTAACTAGTTTAACTTCCCAAGAGTAAATTAACCTCCCAGGGCAGTGTGTGTGCACTGCATGTGTGTGTTCTCCTTGCTGCGTAACTCCTGAAGGTGACTACACCCTTTTGTTGCCCAGCTTGCTTGGAGGCTGGGTAGGGAAAATCAAAGGAAGACAGAAAAATGCAAGGAAGAGTAGTGGAATTTTCTAGTTCTGGTGAAAGGGTCCTAAAGGAGCCTAAAGGGGGAATATTTTGCCTGTCATTCAAGTATTTCGTAAGTTCATTTAAGTATTTCCCCCATCCTCATAAGCTGGAAGGACTAGCTTTTAGCACTGGATTCATCCATGCCGTCTTGAGATGTCTGCTCTAACCATGGCCTTTGTTTTGCTTCCCCAGTGAACACTGAGAGTGAAACTGCTGTGGTGAACGTCACCTATTCCAACCGGGAACAGACCAGGCAGTGAGTGGGTTGGAATTTGGGGTTAGGGAGGGTCTTTCTGGGGTATTGGAGAACTGAACCCCCCCTGCTTCTAAAGGGCTGAGGTCCAGGAAGGCAGGAGTTCCTGCCTGGGCTGATACTGTGTAAGCCAATCCCAGGTCAACTTGTCCTTTGGTTCAGGGATCTCAAAGGATAGCAAATTAGGGAAGGGTCCCTAAGACCTCCCAGGAAATGTGGGAAGTCTTCTAGGAGAAAAGGTTGGCTTCTGATAGGTCTCTAGTTACATTAGAACTGCAGGGTCCTTTGCTGTGTTGATGGCGCCATCTAGTGGTAGTGAGGGGAACGGTGAGACCTAAATGAGTGGTAACGTTAGGATGTGGCGGGGGCAGACATTTTAATGCAGGATTGCCATGAGCCCAGTTTATGCTTTCATAGTGTCCTTTTAGTCCCACTGCACCCACATGTTCTACCTCCTTAGTCCTTTTGGTTGAGCAATTACACTTTTCACCCACTGGTACTGGCAGACCTGTGCATTTTATGCATTTCCTTGTTTACATCCACATCGTGCCCTGTTAGACCTTTTGCTACAGTTTGCTGTTAATGGCTGGCTGTCTTGTTCTTTCAGTGTGCTGCTTCTATCTCTTGTTGCCTCCAACCCAGTGACAACGTTGTAAAATCCCACCACATTCACAAATACCATTTTCTTTTAGGTACCTCCTGGGCTCAGAAAATTCTGGAGGTTGCTGCTGTCCCCTGTGACCAATCTATGGTCCTTAGCCTGGCTTTAAACATCGTATCCACACCTGCTTACTCCCCACTGCCTACTGTTGCCTTGTTGACATTTCTAGTGAGTGTCAGCTTCGGGGTCAGCCTTGAGACAGATAGTGCTTACCCGGTCCCTTCAGTGTCAGTCATCCTGTTTTGCAAACACCACAGATAGAAGCTCATGCTTTCAAGTAGTAAGCCCACCATTTTGTCTCCAACTCTTCTTTTTCCATGGAGTTTCCTTAAACGTGGAGGGCACTAGACGCAATAGGTGCAGAAACAACCAATCTCTTGTTTTATCATGTTTCTATTTAGTGTATTTACTCATTTATCATGAATCACATGAGATTCTCACATGAATCGTGATAGGTAGTTCTGGCTAAACAAGCCAATCCCAAAATTCAGTGGAAATAACTTAATGTTTCCCTTTGATGGCTTATGCCATTTAGAGCAGCACCTTCTGTAAGGCAGAGGTGGGAGAGGTTGCAGGGGATCATCTCCTTTTCTCTTAGTGTGTTCACGTTGCAATGCAGTAGAATGCTTTCACATGAAAGGCATTTGGTGTGATTGTCATGGAGTGACCAGTAGGTTCTTCTTCTGTCCCCAGAGCTATCATGAAGCTAAACGGCCACCAGCTGGAGAACCATGCCTTGAAGGTCTCCTACATTCCTGACGAGCAGATAGCACAGGGTCCTGAGAATGGGCGCCGAGGAGGCTTTGGCTCTCGGGGTCAGCCCCGCCAGGGTTCCCCTGTGGCAGCGGGGGCCCCAGCCAAGCAGCAACAAGTGGACATTCCCCTGCGGCTCCTGGTCCCCACCCAGTATGTTGGCGCCATCATTGGCAAAGAGGGTGCCACCATCCGCAACATCACAAAACAGACCCAGTCCAAGTGAGTCTTGGCTGCTGGGGGATGGGGCAGGTGCCACGAAACACTCGCTGGTACCTGGGGAAGCACAGTACCTCCTGGAACACACTAAAGAGCTTCAACATTTACTTTGAGAAATGCTGCCTGGAATGTGTTCCCTTCTCTTCATTCAGGGGTCACTGCTTCCAGTTGCAGCCTCCTAGGAAGGTGGAATTGGCCTGGGGTGTACCATTTGGTCATAGTGACTGGGCTGTGCACCTTCATTAGTAAGAAGGATTCTATGATTTCTTGTAGAAAGTTTTATCAAGCAAACCGATCTTGGTGAGTCAGCCACTCCTTAGTGCTCTTTGAATTCAGCACCACTTACTGGTAACACCAGGGCTGTCCAGCCTGACCAAAGTCAGGTCCTTAGTGAGAAGTCAGAATTTCTCCCATTCATCAAAACAGGCCTCTTTGCGAATCTTTACAGCTGATCAGGGTATTCTGTGGGAAACAACTGGTCACATTATGTCCTTGTACATAATACATCCTTTTATTATTTCAGTCTGGGCTAATGTGCCTTTCTTTTATAGTTGTTTCGAGGGGAAAATCCAGAATTCCTGGTGAAATGCAACTGTAGAGCTGTGGGCTGTTCCCAACCCTACGATCTTGTGATAGACACCATCATTCTCAACCACCACTTATTGATTGAGACAGTTCAGTGCAACAGGCTAGCCATATTTCCCTGTCCTTTCTCTGTCCTTTCTCTGCCCTTTCCAATTTGGTACTCGGCCCTGCTCCAAGAAGAGTAGGTTCTATGTCCGGCTGAGGAGTCGAGTTGTGTGGGCAGTGTGAAGTAGAGCGTCCTGGTCTCATTAGGGATAGCTCATCCTCCTCATCCTGTGGTTCCCCAGGATAGACGTGCACAGGAAGGAGAATGCAGGCGCTGCAGAGAAGGCCATCAGTGTCCACTCAACCCCCGAGGGCTGCTCCTCTGCCTGTAAGATGATCTTGGAGATCATGCACAAGGAGGCAAAGGACACCAAAACGTAAGACTTCACTTTTTTCTTGGGACTTGGGGACTGCCACCTTCCTCACCTTAACACAAACTTTTATTAGCAAGAAAACAAGATTAATAGGAGACATGGTTAAAAATTGTACAAAAGGATATAAACTGAGAAATGATAATCCTCCTTCCTCCAAGTAGCACCTTATATGTCATCCTGGCAATTCTGTGCACTCCCAGTGTATGTATATATGTACACTGTGTATGTTTTAGCACCAATAGGATCGTGAACCCACTGCCAGGACATACTGAGCTGACTTCTTTTTAGAGCTGACTCGAATACTGTAGTATGTCTATTTTAAAGTATTCAAGTGGATGAATTTTAATATGCATATACCTTTAAAATAATCACGGTTAAGATAAGAACATACCCATCATCCTCATTGTTCTTCTGTCCCTAAGCAGCCACTGAGCTGCTGATTTTTACAATCTTATAAAATGTAATTTTTTTCCTGTGGTTTGTCCTGGGAACCCCATGTCTGCGGTGGCATGAGGACCGAGTTGCAATGTGGTTCGCTGTTTAAGGAGCTCTTGTTCCCGCTTCTTCCCAAGGGCTGATGAAGTTCCCCTGAAGATCCTGGCCCATAATAACTTTGTGGGGCGTCTCATTGGCAAAGAAGGGCGCAACCTGAAGAAGGTGGAGCAGGACACAGAGACCAAAATAACCATCTCCTCGTAAGGCTCACTCACACTTCCCTTTTAATGTGTGGGCCTCCCTGGGGAGTCCGGGTTGGCAGTATGTCATTATTGAGCCTTAGTACTTGCCCCTTAAATTGGATGCAGTTTCTGTCTGAGAAGAAAAATCACAGAAGCTGCAGAGCATTTATCTCTCTAAGGGCTGGAGGGCTGCTGTTGAGGGTGCTGCCCTGAGCACCCTCCTCTGCTGTGCATCTACAGGAGAGGGTCTGCAGCCAGGAGCTGGGGCTTCGGGGCTTCAGGCATATGTACCAGGCTGTGAGAAGTGGACCGACCTAAGTCCTTGCTGAGGGTAGAGCAAATGCGCCTTATGTGGTAGCCTTGCTTCTCTGGGAGGGACTGAAGCTAAGTAGGTGGATTAACTCTTCTGCAGGCACCACACCTCCTCATTTCATCAGAGACTGGCCTGTGGGCTAAGTAACTGCTCTGTTCCAAAGAGGCACAGAAAGTGCATTGCCTAGACCACTGGGGAAACTTCTGGTCATGAGTGTCCTTGCTTTTCCCTGTTGAAAACCTGTCTTGATTAGGTGCATTACAGATAGAGGGGTTTCGGTTGCATATTCTCATCTCCCTGCACCTTGTTCCCTGCCCTGGTTACAAACAAAAAGCCAGAGACAGCTAGTGGCCGAAAGTTAAGTAACTTGGAGAAAAGGTGTTGGTTCATTCTGGTGTTCCTTTGTAAGTGGAAGGTTCACTGCTCTTCTCCCCCAGGCTGCAGGACCTCACCCTCTACAATCCCGAGAGGACCATCACTGTGAAGGGGGCCATTGAGAACTGCTGCAGGGCTGAGCAAGAGATCATGAAGAAAGTTCGGGAGGCCTATGAGAACGATGTGGCTGCCATGAGTGTGAGTGCATACCCTTCTCTGAGCTGGAGCCACAGCAGAAGTGGGTCTCCATGAGGGGTGGGTACACCACATGCTCTAGTCCGGTAGCACTTAACTTTTTTTTGGATTTCTAGTCATCAAAATTTCTAAAATTTAACTAATGGGAGACTTCACCTGATTCTTGGGATGGGAATGGGGGTCTAATCTTGGGCTTCAGGGTCTGTGCTCTTCCTGTAAAATTTGTGTTTGTGTGCATGTTAGTGGAAAGGGAGGGGGTCCACAATTTTCATCTGATTTTTAAACAGGAGTGAGGATGTGGGGTGTGAAACCAAAAAGGTGAGTCCTAGAAGTCAAACATACCTGTCCCCGCCACCTCTCATAGGAATGTTCCAGTTCAGGGCCATGAGTCTGTCACCTGTCTCTATCAGTGGATAAACAGCCAGACAGGAAGGACACCTGAGGGCATTAAACTATTGGCTCTTCTGGTTCAAGTTGCTAGTTCTTGGTCCAGTGAGAGTGTCACATCACAACTCCGTCCACACCTGGAGCGTGTGTATGTGTATGAGCGTGTTTGAAGACCAAACGGCAGGCGGGTTTTGCATAAAAGCATGTATTCCTGTTTTTGGCCCATCTGCCTGGGGGCACTTGCCCTCTGGGTTTGGCTGCCCCAGGTCAAATCAGGATGAGCCAATCTCCCTCTCTCCTTCCTTCTCCAGCTGCAGTCTCATCTCATCCCCGGCCTAAACTTGGCAGCTGTAGGCCTTTTCCCAGCCTCGTCTAGTGCAGTTCCGCCGCCTCCCAGCAGTGTCACCGGAGCTGCTCCCTACAGCTCCTTTATGGTAGGTGCAAGGTCTCCCTACAGTGGACCCAGCCTGACAGTTGCTCCTTTTGCATCCAACTTCCTGTGGGAGCCTGATGCTGGGGAGTTTGCAGGGAGAGGGAAGGGAGGGCTGGGGATGGCCCTTCTGCAGCGCTCCCAGCCCCTGGCGCCCACCCTTCGGAACATTAGCCCCTGGATGGCAGCCTGTGCTGTCCAGCTTCTTCGCTTTATTCCTGCCGGGAACAGGGAGAACTGGAGAGTGTGCAGTCCAGGTCGGCTATTGGCTGCCACACCTCTTTGTCCTGGAGGGGTTTGGGGCATGCCTATAGGTGGTAACACACCTATCTTGGCAGCAGGCTCCAGAGCAGGAGATGGTGCAGGTGTTCATCCCTGCTCAGGCAGTGGGCGCCATCATCGGCAAGAAGGGACAGCACATCAAACAGCTTTCCCGCTTCGCCAGCGCCTCCATCAAGGTGACCTGCTCTGCTTTCTTCCAGTTCCTGGGGAGGGAGGGTGCTCTGCTTCCATAACCTTCTGCCTTTGTTCCCAGATGCTCCATCTGTTGGTGTTGGGGCCTTTCCCCTGTGGGATGACAGTCCCTTAGTTTCTGGCCCTGTTTGGCCCTCTGTGGAATGCCTCCTGAATTCCTGGGCTGTCAGGCTAGGGAAGATGTAGTATTATAGCATACAGACCATAGGTGCAGGCACAAACTCGACTTGGGGCCAGTCCCAGCCCCTCAGGTATAGGACCCAGGCCTCAGTTTCCTCATCAGTACATAGCCATCACATGGCTATGAAGCCATGCAGCCAGAGCCCCTGCCGGCCAATGCTTGGTGCACAGTGACTTTCACCTTTGCTGGCTGGGGTCCAGAGTGGGGAGAGAGGAGATTATCTGCCGTAGAGAACAAAGGCACTGCATTTCCCAGTGCTAAATCTATTTCTGTGCTTGTGAAGGTTTCGGTGAGGGGCAGTGAGTGGTGCTCGTTGGTGTGCTCACTGCCCCAGCCCCGCACCCCTCCCACAGCACAGTTTACCTGAGACCTCCCCAGGAGATTGGGCGGGCGGGGGCAGGGGGATGGGCAGGGAGGCTCTCCTGAGAAAATGGCACTGGAACAAACCAACAGATGCCCTCATAGCCGTGTTGATGCAGGAGCAGTGACCTGGGGTGTTCAGGCGTCTGTTCTCCCTTCCCTAGCCCTCAGACACGGCAGTGCAAGTAGGAGCGTGTGAGGGGTCCGAGGAGGTAGAAGTAAAGGGCGGCATCTCTTTGACCAGCTGTTTGCTTTGCAGATTGCTCCTCCTGAAACTCCTGACTCCAAAGTTCGTATGGTCATCATCACTGGACCCCCAGAGGCCCAATTCAAGGTTCTGATTTTTATTTTCCTAAGCTGCACGGGAATCTAGGTTGGGTGGGATCGCAAATCTCTTATCACATTTATAAGCTTCCTTGCAGGATACAGGGCTGCAAGGCTGTTTTCAGATTGGCATCAAAGTTAATTTCTGTTGGCTTAGGCTTACTCCTTACTTCCTGGCAGTGAGCAGGAATATGGTGAAGGAAGTCTGAGGGCGCTTCCTTGCTCTTTCATGAGTTACTAATGAAGGCCTTTGCCAAATTCCCTTCTCTCCTTTATGTCCCTTCTACATCCTTAGGTTCTTAAACTTCTAGTCAAAAAGCCACAGAGCTAATAGTTAGCTTATCCTGACATAGGCAGGGATGGAGAACAGGGACAGCTCCCTAGGCTCTGCAGTGTCCAATAGCCTGCCCTCTGAGTGACCCAGTGAGCTGTCTGCTCCTTAGCTTTATTGCTTGAATTGCTAACCACTGCTGTGTCTGGATAAATGCAATCATCCCAGTCCCATAGGTCTGGTTTGTAGCTTATGAATTATGTTCCTTTGGAAAGTAGTGTGCAGTTAGCCCACCCACATTCTCTAGTTATTATACATAAGTAGACCAAGCATTGACAGGGCAACGCTGTTGACCTAGTCATACCACCTGGTGTAGATGATGGATCCACCCCTGGGGGTGCCTGTGGGCTAGATGAGGACAGGGTGGAGCTTGGGGGCTGCACTTCATGTTGACCATGCTCCCTCTTTGTCAGATATGCCTGGCCTGCTGATTAACAATGACCTCTTCTTCTCAGGCTCAGGGAAGAATTTATGGAAAACTTAAGGAGGAGAACTTCTTTGGTCCCAAGGAGGAAGTAAAGCTGGAGACCCATATCCGGGTGCCAGCATCAGCAGCTGGCCGGGTCATTGGCAAGGGCGGCAAAACGGTGAGCCATGAGGGCCAGACTGAGAGCCCTGGACATTAGTCCCAAAGCCAGCAGCTTTGGCCTGGCCTTCTGCTCACTCTTAGGGCTGAACCTTAGGACTCTCGATTTGCCCATTTACTTGATTCTACCCCTCAACCCCTGATCTAGTGACCCACCTCTTTTCCCTTCCTCCAATCCCATCCATGCTTTCTTGATGGTACAGCGAGCTCCTCTTTGCCCCGTCCCCCACCTCCCCAGGTGAATGAGTTGCAGAATTTAACAGCAGCTGAGGTGGTGGTGCCAAGAGACCAGACACCAGATGAGAATGACCAGGTCATCGTCAAGATCATCGGGCATTTTTATGCCAGCCAGGTACATACGGTGCTCCTCAGTCCTGGGAGGGCAGCAGGAGCCCAGGGTCAGAGAAGCAAGCCTCCAGAGGTTGACCCACCTGACCATGACAAGTCATTCTTCTTGAGGTTGTTAGCAGTATGATGTGTACAGTTCAGTTGTCTTCTAAGACTGTAGGGATGGTTTGATAACTTTGATACATAATTATTTTACATATAGTAACTGATATTTATTACATGTTAATAGTGTTATCTATTGTCTACCGATAGTCTTTCCCTAACACCGTTTGCACTGAATAAGAAAAAAAATTGGTATTATTCACGACCCAACCCAGTTGTGTTCATGGAATAATTATAACAGTAATATTTATTTATTTATTTATTTTTAAAAATAGTTTATTGTGGTATCATTAATCTACAATTACATGTGCAATAATATGGTGATTAAACTACCCCCTTCATCAGGTCCCCCCCACCAACCCCAATACAGTCAGTGTCCATCAGCATAGTGAGATGCTATAGAGTCACAACTTGTCTTCTCTGAGTTGAACAGCCTTCTCCGTGCCCCCCTAACATTACATCTGCTAATTGTAATGCCCCTTTTTCCCCCTTGTCCCTCCCTTCCCACCCATCCTCCCCAGTCCCTTTCCCTTTGGTAACTATTAGTCCATTCTTGGGTTCTGTGAGTCTGCTGCTGTTTTGTTCCTTCAGTTTTTTTCTTAGTTCTTAAAACTCCACATATGAGTGAAATCATGAAATCATTTGATACTTGTCTTTTTTGGCTTGGCTTATTTCACTGAGCATAATACCCTCTAGTTCCATCCATGTTGTTGCAAATGGTAGGATTTGTTTTCTTCTTGTGGCTATATAATATTCCATTGTGTATATGTACCACATCTTCTTTATCCATTCATCTACTGATGGACACTTAGGTTGCTTCCATTTCTTGGCTATTGTAAATAGTGCTGCGATAAACATAGGGGTGCATCTGTCTTTTTCAAATTGGGCTGCTGCATTCTTAGGGTAAATTCCTAGGAGTGGAATTCCTGGGTCAAATGGTATTTCTATTTTGAGTTTTTTGAGGAACCTCCATACTGCTTTCCACAATGGTTGAACTAATTTGCAGTCCCACCAGCAGTGTAGGAGGTTCCCTTTTCTCCACATCCTCGCCAACATTTGTTGTTGTTTGTGTTTTGGATGTTGGCCATCCTCACTGATGTGAGGTGATATCTCATTGTGGTTTTAATCTGCATTTCTCTGATGATTAGCGATGTGGAGCATCTTTTCATGTGCCTGTTGGCCATCTGAATTTCTTCTTTGGAGAAGTGTCTATTCATGTCCTCTGCCCATTTCTTAATTGGATTATTTGCTTTTTTGTTTGTTAAGGTGCGTGAGTTCTTTATATATTTTGGATGTCAACCCTTTATCAGATACGTTTTTTATGAATATATTCTCCCATACTGTAGGATGTCTTTTTTGTTCTACTGATGGTGTCCTTTGCTGTACAGAAGCTTTTCAGCTTGATATAGTCCCACTTGTTCATTTTGCTTTTGTTTCCCTTGCCCGGGGAGATATGTTCATGAAGAAGTTGCTCATGTTTATGTCCAAGAGATTTTTGCCTATATTTTTTTCTAAGAGTTTTATGGTTTCATGACTTACATTCAGGTCTTTGATCCACCTTGAGTTTACCTTTGTGTATGGAGTTAGGCAGTAGTCCAGTTTCATTCTCTTACATGTAGCTGTCCAGTTTTTCCAACATCAGCTGCTGAAGAGGCCGTCATCTCCCCAATGTATATCCAAGGCTCCTTTATCAAATATTAATTGACTGTATAAGTTTGGGTTAATGTTTGGATTTTCTATTCTATTCCACTGGTCTGTGGGTCTGTTTTTGTGCCAGTACCAAATTGTCTTGATTACTGTGGCTTTGTAGTAGAGCTTGAAGTCAGGGAGTGTAATTCCCCCTGTTTTATTCCTCGTTCTCAGGATTGCTTTGGCTATTCAGGGTCTTTTGTGGTTCCATATGAATTTTAGAATTATTTGTTCCAGTTCTTTGCAGAATGCTGTTGGTATTTTGATTGGGATTGCATTGAATCTGTAGATTGCTTTAGGTAGTATAGCCATTTTGACAATATTTATTCTTCCTAGGCAAGAGCATGGGATGAATTTCCATTTGTTAGTGTCCTCTTTAATTTCTCTTAGGAGTGTCTTGTAGTTTTCAGAGTACAGGTCTTTCACTTCCTTCATTAGGTTTATTCCTAGGTATTTTATTCTTTTTGATGCAATTGTGAATGGAATTGTTTTTCTGATTTCTCTTTCTGTTAGTTTATTGTTTGTGTATAGGAAAGCAACAGATTTCTGTGTGTTAATTTTGTATCCTGCAACTTTGCTGAATTCAGATACTAGTTCTGGTAGTTTTGGAGTGGAGTCTTTAGGGTTTTTTATGTACAATATCATGTCATCTGCAAATAGTGACAATTTGACTTCTTCTTTACCAATCTGGATGCCTTGTATGTCTTTGTTTTGTCTGATTGCCATGGCTAGGACCTCCAGTACTATGTTGAATAACAGTGGAGAGAGTGGGCATCCTGTCTTGTTCCCGATCTTAGATGAAAAGCTTTCAGCTTCTCGCTGTTAAGTATGATGTTAGCTGTGGGTTTGTCATATATAGCCTTTATGATGTTGAGGTACTTGCCGTCTATACCCATTTTGTTGAGAGTTTTAATCAGGAATGGATGCTGAATTTTGTCAAATGCTTTTTCAGCATCTATGGAGATGATCATGTGGTTTTTGTTCTTCTTTTTGTTGATGTGGTGGATGATGTTGATGGATTTTCGAATGTTGTAGCATCCTTGCATCCCTGGGATGAATCCCACTTGATCATGGTGTATGATCCTCTTGATGTATTTTTGAATTCGGTTTGCTAATATTTTGCTGAGTATTTTTGCATCTATGTTCATCAGGGATATTGGTCTGTAGTTTTCTTTTTTGGTGAGGTCTTTGCCAGGTTTTGGTATTAGAGTGATACTGGCTTTATAGAATGAGTTTGGAAGTATTCCCTCCTCTTCTATTTTTTGGAAAACTTTAAGGAGAATGGGTGTTATTTCTTCTCAGAGGTGAATCCATCAGGTTCGGGGGTTTTGTTCTTGGGTAGTTTTTTGATTACCGATTCAATTTCGTTGCTGGTGATTAGTCTGTAGTTTTTCTGTTTCTTGTTTGGTCAGTTTTGGAAGGTTGTATTTTTCTAAGAAGTTGTCCATTTCTTCTATGTTTTCCAGCTTGTTAGCATATAGATTCTCATAATATTCTCTTATAATTCTTTGTATTTCTGTGGGATCCGTCATGATTTTTCCTTTCTCATTTCTGATTCTGTTTGTGTGTGTAGATTCTCTTTTTCTCTTAATGAGTCTGGCTAGGGGTTTATGTATT
This sequence comes from Smutsia gigantea, assembly GCA_032199065.1. Classification (NCBI taxonomy): domain Eukaryota; kingdom Metazoa; phylum Chordata; class Mammalia; order Pholidota; family Manidae; genus Smutsia; species Smutsia gigantea. The sequence goes on from JAVSCE010014159.1 coordinate 146,703, forward strand.
TTGTTTATTTTTTCAAAGAACCAGCTCTTGGTTTCATTGATTTTTTTTCTATTGTTTTGTTTTTCTCAATTTTATTTATTTCTTCTCTGATCTTTATTATGTCCCTCCTGGTGACTTTGGACCTCATTTGTTCTTTTTACAATTTCAGTAACTGTGTCTTTAGACTATTCATTTGAGAATGTTCTTCTTTCTTTAGATAGGCCTAGATTGCAATATACTTTCCTCTTAGAACTGCCTTTGCTGTGTCCCACAGAAGTTGTGGCTTTGTGTTGTTGTTGTCAATTGTCTCCATATACTCTTTGATTTCTGTTTTGATTTGGTCGTTAACCCATTGATTAATTAGGAGAATGTTGTTAAGTCTCCATGTATTTGTGAGCCTTTTTGATTTCTTTCTAAAATTTATTTCTAGTTTTATACCTTTGTGATATGAGAAGTTGGTTGGTAGGATTTCAATATTTTTGAATTTACTTAGGTTCTTTTTGTGGCCTAGTATGTGGTCTGTTCTGGAAAATGTTCTATGTGCACTTGAGAAGAATGTGTATCTTGTTGCTTTTGGGTGTAGAGTTCTGTAGATGTCTGTTAGGTCCATGTGTTCTAGTGTGTTGTTCAGTGCCTCTGTGTCTTTACTTTTCTGTCTGATTGATCTGTCCTTTGGAGTGAGTGGTGTGTTGAGGTCACCTAAAATGAATGCATTGCTGTCTATTTCCTCCTTTAATTCTGTTAGTATTTGTTTCACAAATGCCGGCACTCCTGTGTTGGGTGCATATATATTTATAATGGTTATATCTTCTTGTTGGATTGACCCCTTTATCATTATTTAATGTCCTTCTTTATCTCTTGCTACTTTCTTCGTTTTGAAATCTATTTTGTCTGATACAAGTACTGCAACACCTGCTTTTTTCTCCTTGTTGTTTGCATGAAATATCTTTTTCCATCCCTTCACTTTTAGTCTGGCGATATCTTTGCGTTTGAGGTGAGTTTCTTGTAGGCAGCATATAGATGGGTCTTGCTTTTTTATCCATTCTGTTACTCTATGTCTTTTGATTGGTGCATTCAGTCCATTTACATTTAGGATGATTATCGATAGATATGTACTTATTGCCATTGCTGACTTTAGATTCGTGGTTACCAAAGGTTCAGGGGTTGCTTCTTAACTATCTAACAGTCTCTTAACTTTCTTGTTAAGTTATTGTAAACACAGTCTGATGTTTCTTTATTTCTCTCCCTTCTTATTCTTCCTCCTCCATTCTTTATATACTAGGTGTTTTATTGTTTGCCTTTAGTTAGTATTTGGATGGTCTGATTTCTTTACTATGATATTATTTTCTCTGGTGACATCTTTTTAGCCTTAGGAGTGCTTCCCTCTAGAGCAGTTCCTTTAAGATGTCCTGTAGAGGTGGTTTATGGGAGGCAAATTCTCTCAGCTTTTGCTTGTCTGGGAATTGTTTAATCCCTCCGTCATATTTAAATGATAATCGTGCTGGATACAATATTCTTGGTTCGAGGCCCTTCTGTTTCATTATGTTGAATATATCCTGCCATTCTCTTCTAGCCTGTAAGGTTTCTGTTGAGAAGTCTGATGATAGTCTGATGGGTTTTCCTTTGAAGGTGATATTTTTTCTTTCTCTAGCTGCCTTTAATACTCTGTCCTTATCTTTGATCTTTGCCATTTTAATTATTATGTGTCTTGGTGTTGTTCCTGGGGTCCCTTGTGTTAGGACATATGTGGGCTTCCATGGACTGCGAGACTATTTCCTTCCCCAGCATGGGGAAGTTTTCAGCAATTATTTCTTCAAAGACACTTTCTATCCCCTTTTCTCTCTCTTCTTCCTCTGGTATTCTTATAATGCGAATATTGTTCCGTTTCGATTGGTCACACAGTTCTCTTAATATTCTTTCATTCCTAGCCATCCTTTTATCTCTCTCTGCCTCAGCTGCTCTGTATTCCTGTTCTCTGATTTCTATTGCATTAACAGTCTTGCATCTCGTCCAGTCTGCTACTAACCCCGTCGATGGCTTGTCTCTTTCTGCATTGTCTTTCCTCACTTCCCTCACTTCCTCCCTCAGCTCTTGCATATTTCTCTGTAGATCCATCAGCATGGTTATGACTTTTATTCTGAATTCTTTTTCAGGAAGATTCTGCATTTCAATCCCTTCAGCTTCCCTCTCAGGTGTTGTCTGGGTCTGGTTGGTTTTTGTCTGTACCATATTCCTATGTCTTTTCATGTTGATAGTAGTGGTCGCTCGTAGGTGCCACGTATGTCTGCTGGGTTCTTTAAGATTAAAAAAAAAAAAAAAACAAACAAGGAAAAAAGAAGGAAGAGAAAGAAAAGAGAAAAAGAAGAAAGAAAGAAAAGAAAGGGAAAAAGAAAAAAAAACGCCCACCCGGAGTGGGTTTTTTAAGGATGCTGTAGGTGTCGCTGTTGCTCCACTATTCCACAGCTGCGGCTGCGCGGCTCTTTGTAGCTCTAGCCGGGGTGGGAACGAATGGGAGGCTGTTGTTCTCTGTATAAAGTTTTAGTGTAGCTGTTACCTTTTCTCAGTCACCATCCAAGGGGTCCGACATTCCTCAGGACTCCCAGCCCACTGGGCTGAGCGTGCCTGGGCGATGGTGTTCCCTCGCTGGGCCCCCCGCCTCTCCAAGACCACTACAAACAGTGCACGCTTTTCTCTTGTCCCAGGGAACTGGCTGCACGGACCCAGGCGCATTGCCAGCTCGAAACCTGCACCTTCTGCCTCTATAATGTCTGATGCACCGCGCGATGTGTGTCTGTGCTCCCGGCGCAGACCACCGGGGCTGGTTATTTCACAGGCCTGCTCTTCCACTCCCTCCCCGCTCCAAATCCTCTCCTCCCGCTGGCGCGCCGGGATGGGTGGGTGCTCAGGTCCTGCTGGGTCGCGGCTCCGTATCTTACCTGCCTCGCGCGGTGCCGAGTCCTCTCAAGTGTAGCTGCACGCTGTGCGCTTTCCTGTGTATTCTGGTCTCTCTTTTAGAAATAGTTGTATTTTCTGTATTTTTGTAGATAAATATAGTGTTGGGAGGAGATTTCTGCCACCCTGCTCACGCCGCCATCTTGCCAGAAGTCCTCTTCATTTTTAAAAATTTTTTCATAAGGTGTTATTGATATACACTCTTATAAAGGTTTCACATGAAAAAACAATGTGGTTACTACATTTACCCATATTATCAGGTCCCCACCCATACCCCAATGCAGTCACTGTCCATCAGTGTAGTAAGATGCCACAGATTCACTATTTGCCTTCTCTGTGCTACACTGTTTTCCCCGTGATCCCCCCACACTGTGTAGGAAACATAATCCCCTCAGTCCTGTTCTCCCTCCCTCACCACCCGCCCTTCCACACCCCTCCCCTTTGGTAACCACGAGTTCCTTCTTGGAGTCTCCAAGTCTGCTGCTATTTTGTTCCTTCAGTTTTGCTTCGTCTTTATACTCCACAAATGAGGGAAATTATTTGGCACTTGTCTTTCTCCGCCTGGCTTATTTCACTGAGCGTAATATCCTCCAGCTCCATCCATTTTGTTGCAAATGGCAGGATTTGTTTCCTTCTTATGGCTGAATAGTATTCCATTGTGTATACATACCACATCTTCTTTATTCATTCATCTACTGATGGACACTTAGGTTGCTTCCATATCTTGGCTATTGTAAAAAGTGCTGCGATAAACATAGGGGTGCATATGTCTTTGAATTTGAGAAGTTGTATTCTTTGGGTAAATTCCAAGGAGTGGGATTCTAGGGTCAAATGGTATTTGTATTTTTAGTTTTTTGAGGAACCTCCATATAGCTTTCCACAGTGGTTGAACTAGCTTACATTCCTACCAGCAGTGTAGGAGGGTTCCCTTTTCTCCACATCCTCGCCAGCATTTGTTGTTTTTAGTCTTTTGGATGGTGGCCATCCTTATTGGTGTGAGGTGAGATATCTCATTGTGGTTTTAATTTGCATTTCCCTGATGATTAGCAATGTAGAGCATCTTTTCATGTGCCTGTTGGCCATCTGAATTTCTTCTTAGGAGAACTGTCTCTTTATATCCTCTGCCCATTATTTAATTGGCTAATTTGCTTTTTGTTTGTTGAGGTGCCAGAGCTCTTTATATAATTTGGATGTCAACCCCTTATCGGATATATCGTTTATGAATATATTATCCCATAGTGTAGGATGTCTTTTTTGTTCTATTGATGGTGTCCTTTGCTGTACAGAAGCATTTTAGTTTGATATAGTCCACTTGTTCATTTTTGCTTTTGTTTCCCTTGCTCGAGGAGATGCATTCAGGAAGAAGTTGCTCATGCTTTTATATTTAGGATATTTTTGCCTATGTTTTTTTCTAAGAGTTTTATGGTTTCATGACTTACATTCAGGTCTTTGATCCATTTCGAGTTTACTTTTGTGAAGGGGTTGAACAATAATCCAGTTTCATTCTCTTGCATGTAGCTCTCCAGTTTTGCCAACACCAGCTGTTGAAGAGGCAGTCATTTCCCCATTGTATATCCATGGCTCCTTTATCATATATTAATTGAGTATATATGGTTGGATTTATATCAGGGCTCTCTAGTCTGTTCCATTGGTCTATGCGTCTGTTCTTGTGCCAGTACCAAATTGTCTTGAGTACTGTGGCTTTGTAGTAGAACTTGAAGTTGGGGAGCATAATGCCCCCAGCTTTATTCTTCCTTCTCAGGATTGCTTTGGTTATTCGGGGTCTTTTTTGGTTGCATATGAATTTTAGAACTATTTGCTCTAGTTCATTGAAGAATGCTGTTGGTATTTTGATAGGAATTGCATTGAATCTGTAGATTGCTTTAGGCAGGATGGCCATTTTGACAATATTAATTCTTCCTATCCATGAGCATGGGATGTGTTTCCATTTATTGGTATCTTCTTTAATTTCTCTCATGAGTGTCTTGTAGTTTTCAGAGTATAGGTCTTTCACTTCCTTGGTTAGGTTTATTCCTAAGCATTTTATTCTTTTTGATGCAACTGTGAATGGAATTGTTTTCCTGATTTCTCTCTCTGCTAGTTCATTGTTAGTGTATATGAATGCCACAGATTTCTGGTCATTAATTTTGTGTGCCACAACTTTGCTGAATTCTGATATTAGATCTAGTAGTTTTGGAGTGGATTCTTTAGGGTTTTTTATGTACAATATCATGTAATCTGCAAACAGGGACATTTTGATTTCTTCCTTGCCAATCTGGATGCCTTTTACTTCTTTGTGTTGTCTGATTGTATGGCTAGGACCTCCAGTACTATGTTGAATAGAAGTGGGGAGAGTGGGTGTCCTGTCTTGTTCCCGATCTTAAAGGAAAAGCTTTCAGTTTCTCCCTGTTAAGTATGTTGGCTGTGGGTTTGTCATATATGGCCTTTATTATGTTGAGGTACTTGCCCTCTACACCCATTTTGTTGAGAGTTTTTATCATGAATGGATGTTGAATTTTGTCAAATGCTTTTTCAGCATCTATGGAGATGATCATGTGGCTTTTGTCCTTCCTTTTGTTGATGTGGTGGATGATGTTGATGGATTTTTGATTGTTGTACCATCCTTGCCTCCCTGGAATAAATCCTGCTTGATCATGATGGATGATCCTTTTGATGTATTTTTGAATTCGGTTTGCTATTTTGTTGAGTATATTTGCATCTATGTTCATCAGGGATATTGGTCTGTAATTTTCTTTTTTTTGTGGTGTCTGCCCGGTTTTGGTATTAGAGTGATGGTGACCTCATAGAATGAGTTTGGAAGCATTCCCTCTTCTTCTACTCCTTGGAAAACTTTAAGGAGGATGGGTATTAGGCCTTCACAAAATGTTTGATAAAATTCAGTAGTGAAGCCATCTGGTCCAGGGGTTTTGTTCTTAGGTAGTTTTTTGATTACCAGTTCAATTTCGTTGCTGGTAATTAGTCTGTTCAGATTTTCTGTTTCTTTCTGGGTCAGCCTTGGAAGGCTGTTTTTTCTAGAAAGTTGTCCATTTCTTCTAGGTTGTATCCAGTTTCTTAGCATATAATTTTTCATAGTATTCTCTAATAGTTCTTTGCATTTCTGTGGTGTTGGCAGTGATTTTTTCCTTTCTCATATCTGATTCTATTTATGTGTGTAGACTCTTTTTTTCTTAATAAGTCTGGCTAGGGGTTTATCTACTTTGTTTATTTTCTTGAAGAACCAGCTCTTGCTTTCATTGATCCTTTCTATTGTTTTATTCTTCTTGATTTTATTTATTTCTGCTCTAATCTTTATTATGTCCCTCCTTCTACTGACTTTGGGTCTCATTTGTTCTTCTTTTTCTAGTTTCGTTAATTGTGAGTTTAGACTGCTCATATGGGATTGTTCTTCTTTCCTGAGGTAGGCCTGTATTGCAATATACTTTCCTCTTCGCATGGCCTTTGCTGCGTCCCACAGATTTTCGGTGTTGAATTATTGTTGTCATTTGTCTCCATATATTGCTTGATCTGTTTTTATTTGGTCATTGATCCATTGGCTATTTAGGAGCGTGTTGTAAAGCCTCCATGTGTTTGTGGGATTTTTCATTTTCTTTGCATAATTCACTTCTAGTTTCATACCTTTGAGAAACTAGTTGTCTGAGAAACTGGTTGGTACAATTTCAGTCTTTCTGAATTTACCAAGGGTCTTTTTGTGGCCTAGTTAGTATATGATCTACTCTTGAAAATGTTCCATGTGCACTTGAGAAGAATGTGTATTCTGCTGCTTTTGGGTGTAGGGTTCTGTAGATGTCTGTTAGGTCCATCTGTTCTAGTGTGTTGTTCAGTGCCTCTGTGTCTTTACTTATTTTCTGTCTGGTTGATCTGTCCTTCAGAATGAGTGGTGTGTTGAAGTCTCCTAGAATGAATGCATTGCGTTCTACTTCTCCTTTTAATTCTGTTAGTATTTGTTTCAAATATGTAGGTGCTCCTGTGTTGGGCGTACAAATATTTATAATGGTTATATCTTACTGTTGGATTGACCCTTTTATCATTGTCTGATACAAGTACTGCAACTCCTGCTTTTTTCTCACCATTAGTTGCCTGAAATGTCTTTTTCCATCCCTTCATTTTTAGTCTGTGTATGTCTTTGGGTTTAAAGTGAGTCTCTTTTAGGCAGCATATAGATGGTCTTGTTTTTTATCCATTCAAGGACTCTATGTCTTTTGATTGGTGCATTCCGTCTATTTACATTTAGGGTGATTATTGATGGGTATGTACTTATTGCCATTGCAGGCTTTAGATTCGTGGTTACCAAAGATTGAAGGTTAACTTTGTTACTATCTAATAGTGTAACTTAACTCACTTAATATACTATTACAAACACAATCTAAACATTCTTTTTTTTTCTTTCTCCTCCTTTTTCTTCCTCCTCCATTCTTTATATATTAGGTATCATATTCTGTACTGTTTATCTATCCCTTGATTGACTTTGGGGATAGTTAATTTAATTTTGTGTTTTCTTAATAATTAGCTGTTCTACTTTCTTTACTGTTGTTTTATTACCTCTTGTGACAGCTATTAAACCGTAGGAACACTTCCATCTATAGCAGTCCCTCCAAAATACACTGTAGAGATGGTTTGTGGGAGGTAAATTCTCTCAGCTTTTGCTTATCTGAGAATTGTTTAATCCCTCCTTCAAATTAAATGATAACCATGCTGGGTAGAGTATTCTTGGTTTGAGGCCCTTCTGCTTCATTGCATTAAGTACATCATGCCACTCCCTTCTGGCCTATAAGGTTTCTGTCAAGAAGTCTGATGATAGCCTGATGGGCTTTCCTTTGTATGTGATCTTATTTCTCTCTCTGGCTGCTTTTAATAGTCTGTCCTTATCCTTGATCTTTGCCATTTTAATTATTATATGTCTTGATGTTGTCTTCCTTGGGTCCCTTGTGTTGGGGGATCTGAACCTCCGTGGCCTGAGAGACTATCTCCTTCCCCAGATTGGGGAGCTATTACCTCCTCAGTGACACTTTCCATCCCTTTTTCTCTCTTTTCTTCTTCTGGTACCCCTATAATGTGAATATTGCTCTGTTTGAATTGGTCACACAGTTCTCTCAGTATTCTTTCATTCTTAGAGATCCTTTTTTCTCTCTGTGCCTCAGCTTCTTTGTATTCCTCTTCTCTAGTTTCTATTTCATTTATCGTTTCCTCCACCCTATCCAGTCTGCTTTTAATACCCTCCATTGTGCTCTTCAACGATTGGATCTCCAACCGGAGTTCATTCCTGAGTTCTTGAATATCTTTCCGTACCTCCATGAGCATGTTAATAATTTTTATTTTGAACTCCCTTTCAGGGAGGGTCATGAGGTCAATATTGTAATAATTCTTTATAATCTTTTTCCAGTGCAGTTCCTTCACCATTCCCAGCATAACTGCTCCGTCCTGGCTCCAGCTCTTCTCTCCTCCCCCGCCCCCTTCTCATTCAGAATGCACCTTCCACACACTGGTTCCAGTGAGCCTGGCAGCACTGCCTCGCTTTGGGACTGACCCCAGAGTCTGGAAGGAAAGGCAGATGCCAGGTCCAATGTCTGAGCCTCAAGAAGTTAAAGTGTGATTGAAAGCTATTCTTAAAACACCCTAGTGTTGGAACTAGAAGGCATGTTGACATAACCTCTTCCATTCACAGAGGATAAGCATGTCACAGCTGACCTGTGGCCCACCTGATGCTGCTCAAACAGTCAAGGACAAAGCAGGACCCCCAAACCTGGGCTGTTGGCTTTCAGTGGACTGTGGCTGTTCAGCACCAGGAACATGGGTTTTTGAGTCCAAGGGCTCCCCGGGTGGCCTTTCTGCTACATGACCTTGGACAAAGCAACTTTCCTTACAGCCCTTTGAAAAGCATTAATAAGAGGCACAGTAATGGCTAAGATTTATGGATGCTGCTTCCGATATGCACCAAGCACTGTTCTATGTAGTTTACCCATATTTAATCATCTGATCCCACAACAACCTCATTTTACAAATGAGGAGTATGAGATTGAAGAGGGAAGATGATACATCCAAGGAGGCACAGAGCCAGGATGTGTTAAATACTGAAGTGGGGACATTGTTAGAATGAAAATTAAGTGAAAATAAAACCTGTAGTGGAGTTGTGATTTGTGATGATGCTCCTTCACAAGTTTATGGCCCCCTGGTGGCACCGCCCCTGGAAGCTCGTAGGAGGTCCATTTTGGGACCTCAGATCAGTGATAGGTGTGCCGACTTTGTCAGTTCTTAAACTCAGGTTTTAAATTATGAAGGAATTTATATTGTTTCTCCTTCCTTCCCAACTCCCCTACTTCTGTTGTCCACTAGGTGCTCAGAATCCGGAGGCAGACAAACAAGATCAGGCTAAACTGCAGTCTTACTCTTTCTTCTCAATCCCTTCTGACCTGACCTACTGTGTTTGTTGCTGTGTCGAGATCTCAATGGCCTCTCCCCATGTCAGGCTGTCTTCTCGCCTTTGGAGGTCCTCATTCTTGCCTCTTAATTCTGCAGATGGCTCAGCGGAAGATTCGAGACATCCTGGCCCAAGTTAAACAGCTGCACCAAAAGGGACAGAGTAACCAAGCCCAGGCTCGGAGGAAGTGACCAACCCCTTCCTCCCACGTCAATGCAAGGACAACGGGCTGAAATTGAGAGCGCGTTCTCCCCAGCAGGCCTGAGAATGTGGGAATCAGGGACACTTGGGCTGGGATGAAGATCAGGTTTTCCCACTTGCTTGAGAAAGATGCTCCGGTGAGGAACCCTGATCTCTTGGCCCCAAACACCTAACCAATTGGCCAAGCACTGCCCAGTCCTCAGGGTGTCACCATGGAAATTCTAGCTCAGGGTGCTTTTAAATGTGGATTGTGTAGTTCTCCAGGTCCCACTGAGAAGGGTGGGTCAGGTCCCAGTGAGAAGAGAAATTTCCTTCAGGTTTTTAAAACATGCAGAGGGGTGTTTTAATCAGCCTGAAAGAATGGGTGGTTTGCTTCTTGAGCCTAAAGTCTTTCTAGCCTTCTCCTCCTTGATTTATTGATTAAAACACCTACCTCCGTTCTCGTGCCCTGATATAGCCTCTTCCTGTATTCACACTAATTGCTTTATCTTTACTGCTACCAGAAAAAGCAGGGACCAGTGCATTGCTCTGCTTACATTGATTTAAGGGAGAAGACAAGTAAACCTCTGAGTTCTAATTCTAACCCCTCCCTAACCACGCAATAGGAATAGCAAGGAGTAAAGAATGAGGGAGAAATATTAAAATACATAGTAATCCACGTTTAAAAGGAGTGCCCTTGTGGCTGATCTATTCCATCATCTTGAAAAATTGGCAAAATTAAAAATTTCCCCACTCTGTTGGGGCTTCCCCACCATGATTCTGAACTCCATTTATGTCCCTCTAACCATATGGGTCCCACATCATATCCAGGTGTACATGGGTGGTACTGAATGCTCAGCGGGATAGGGGCTGACCACTGTACTGTCCCTGATTCCCATCATTCTCAGGCAGATTTTATATTTTTTTAAAGTCTATTTTAATGATTGGATATGAGCACTGGGAAGGGGACACTAACTCCCCTTGATAAAGTCTCAGTTCCATGGAGGACTTGAATGGCCCCAAAGGCTGCCACTGTGTCCTCCCCCCAGCCCATGTGCTCCTGTAAGGGCTGGTTCCCAGAGGCGGGTTGCGGGGCGCTCCCCCCCACGGCACTGTTCCCTTGGTGGTGGTGGGATGTGGAACCCAACCCTGAGCTCCCGATAAAGCTTAAGTCCATCATCTGGCATATATTGAGTATTCAGTAAATTGGAGAGTATCTACTTCTGTTTTATTCTAGTGGCATATATAACTGATGGCTTCTGCCTCCACGAATCATTGGCATGATGAAAGGTGTGCCTAGAAAACAAAATTCAAAATGTCAGCAACATTATGCACAAAGGGTAAATAAGCTTAATTTATTAATTCACCAGGCTCATGGAGATTCTGTTTGAAGTGCAGCAGCCATCAGTTAAATGAGGTTAGGCCTGCCCTCACTAATCTCCTGATTGTCAGTGCATATTGGCCAGGCGGTGCACTTTAGCTACCGTGGACAATGCTTTCAAGTGTGCTGAGAAGGGAGGAAGGCCTCTGTGCATGTGGAGAAGCCCATGCAATGGGGTCCCCTCCTTCAGACATTGCAACAGTAACGACTAGACAACGGTGACCCATGGGCGGAGTCAGGTGATGCTGTGCGCCAAGCAAACTACCTCAAGGTATGAAGTTACCTCAGCAATTACTTTCCTTTTTGTTCCCCCGACCTCGTATTTTTTTAAATCTTTTTTTCTTTGCGGCTTGCTGATATTTTATATAAAAAGAAAAGCAAAGCAAAAGAGAAGCTGATAGTCTTGAATATTTTATTTTTTTAATGAAAAGTAAAAAAATGAGAAAGTTATGTTTCATAATTTCTTACAATGTGAGCCAGCGTAACCCTTGAGGAACTCTATGGAGAACAGGCCCTGTGTGTGGGAAAGGCAGCAGGGGCTGACTCCTTGGGAGGAGGCCAGGGCTGAGAGGGAAGGCCCCAACTTGAGAGAGCCCAGGGTGGGGCCCTCACCTCTGACCTCCAGATTCCCAAGCTGCCGGCCTCCTTTGGAAATCCTGCCTGATGGGATTAAGAGGCCTAGCAGAGCTGAGGGCCCAGTGGTTAAAGACAGTCTCAACAACAGGCCCATGGGCTTTCCTCTCCCTTTGGTTAAAGGGCATCCCGGCTGGTTTTTCCCACAAGTGGTGCTGTTGAGTATTTTAAACAATTGCCTCCGTTTTATCGAGGAGAGAAATAATAACTAAAGAACATATCCCTTAAAAAAAAACTATTTCTCTGTCAAAAAATATGGGAGTCAAAATTCCCTTGGTGGGAGAGACAGCCACCCTGTCACCTTCAGAGAGGCCCACCTGGTTTGTCATTACAATGCTTTTCTTTTTTTTGTGTTGTTTCATTTCAACCCCAGCTTGCTATTCTCAGTCTGTATCATAGACCAAGGAACAGACAGATAACTGTCCCCTCTGTCTCCCATGTTCTGGAGGTTGAGATGATTGATAGTAAGAGAAGACCCACAGTAAAGGAATTCTTGATTTAAGGTGGTGGGTGGCAAGGAGGAGTAGGGAATGTGGGGGTGTGACTGGGACAGGTTCCTGTCTTACTTCTTCCTTCCTGTGACAGTCCTCTCTAGGCCCCAGAGCTGTCTTACCCCAGAGAGAGGTGGAAGCAGGAAATCTTTGAGGGACAACAGCAGGCCAGTATAATTGAGCTTCCCATCTGTTCTAACCACAAAAAAGGGTAGGCTCTCTCGACTTCCAACTCTGGCTCTATATGCTTTATCCCAAAACAAAGCAGAAAATGTTCAGACATCGGCCATTTAGTGATTTAAAGCAAATTTCCAGCAGCAAGCATGCTTTGATATCTGGTTGAAACTCTACCATCAGGAAAAATACCCACACAGTACCTGAAATGTGATTGTTGCAGTGTCCGCTTTCCTTGGCGTCCTGCTCTCTTCACACCGTCAGCCCACATCCTTTTCTTTGGCTGATTCAACTCCCCAAAGAGACCAGGAAGTGTGGCAGAGAGACGGTCACACACAACATGGATTAGGCACGGCTGCCTTCACTGCTGACATTAGCCCGGCAAGAAAATTGTGAAAGTTACAACAGCAGAAAGCAAAAGGAATATGATTTGGTGGTTAAGGGTTAGCAGGATAAAGGACCAGTTTGGTGGGTTCACCTTTGACCTGTAGGCTAGGTCTAGGCGGCGTTTCCTTGCCCTCCTGCACATCACCTCCACTTCCCATCCTTGGTGAGATAACAAGCTAATGTGAAAAGCACTTGGGAGATTTGGATAATCTGAGAAAAGCGACTTTTAAAAGACCGCTTCTGTACTCTAAGATATATATGTGTGTGTGTGTGCTACATATATATTTTTAAGAAAGGACCATCTTTAGGATATATTTTTTAACTGTGGAACACAAAAAAAAACCAAAATGGTTTGATTTGATTCACTGACTTTGAAGCTGCATCTGACAGTTATTCCCCGATGGCTTTAATCCCCTCTAGGGGTGTTTCCGTTTGCAGTTTCGGTGTGGACTGGGCTCCTGGAGGGGTGTGGGTAGGGGAGAGCCATGTGTAGGGGCAGGGAGTTCTGTCACCTTCCACCCTTCCTCCCCTCCTCCCAGTCCTTCTCAGTCTTTTTTCCTTTCCTCTAGCTCTCCACTTCTGGGGGCAGTTGGGAGCTACGCTATTAGTTATGCCTCACTATTGGCAGTAAAGACCCCGTGTAAAACCCAGAGAACACTGGAGGGGAATACTCCAGGAGGTTCTATGTGTCCGTTTTCCTCTGTGCCAAAGACAGACAGAGGCTGAGAGAGGCCATTTCTGAATCAAAGCAATAGCCATCTTTCGACATACACCTGGGCTGTCTGAGAGGAGGAGGGCTCCCGGAAACTGCGAGCTGAGGACAAGGTCCTTCCCTTCTGAGGCTCCCCAGCCCTTCTCTTCTGAGGCTCTTGGGGGATGTGGGGGCAGTACTTGCCAGGGGTCAGGAGCTGAGAAAGGGGTCTGTTGGCTCCTGGTTGCACTTTGGGGAAGGAGGGGAAGTTGGGGCTCCTCCATGTGGGACTGCTGTCTGTCCCCTGCCCCCACTGCAGAGATAGCACGCAGGTTCCCTTCAGGCCTGGCAGATTGGCAGTGAGGAGGGGCCTCAGTTAGCTCTCAAGGGTGCCTTCCCCTCCTCCCATCCCAGACATACTCTCTGCCAAACTGGGAACCAGCAGTGCTGTGTAACTACCTCACAGAGCCCTGGAGGCACCGCCTGAGCTTTCCAAGCCAGCACCTCTCCTTGTCCCTCTCCTCCCACCTCTCCTCCAGGGGTGGGGGATCTCCTCCTCCTCTCATTCTCCTGAAGTGTTTGCGGGGAGATCCAAGTGGCTTTGACATTCAAACCATTCAGCTGTTTTGCCTGTTTGTTGAAAACTGGTGGAAGGAAAACAGCACAGCCTGACAACAGTGATGGCAGGAAAGTGGAAGAAAAATCCTCAGTGCCTGGGGACAGAAAGCCATTTCCCTTCCAAACACTCGATGACTTAGATGCAGAACATTTCTCTTGTATTCAGACTTAGAGTAACACCAGCTGAAAACTTCAGTTCCCTTCCTTTGGATACATAAGGCTTCTGTATCGGAGTACAGGACGGGGAGGAGGCCTCATGACTGAAGGTGGATTTAAAGGGTGAGGGCCAGGGTCCCAGCCCTCACCCTGGGCCCTGTGCACCTCCTGGGGGCACAGCCTGATGGCACCGCTATGGGTGCCTTAGTGTGGTTGAATCTGGACTGACAAGACAAAAGAAATTTTTTTTCTTAAATGGAATAGCAGGAAGCTCCTTGGGAGCACGTGTTTGGAGTAACTGCAGGTAATAGATGCTATGAGTATAAATGGAGTAACTACCTCAATCCTTACAGTAAGATTGGAGGCAAGGGCAGGGACTCACACGAGGGTGAGAATCCCAGCCAGAAGACGTGCGTGGAGGCTTGAGCCACAGCAGGCCACCCTTGAGGAGCAGGCCTGCCAGAACCCCAGCTGAGAGGGCTGGCCCTTAGGTCCCTCTTTCTGCCTTCCTTGCCCTGGGGTCTCATGCTTTACCCCTTATCCCCTCCAGCTTGTCCCCTCTCACCTGCTATATCTTGTTGGACCAGAGGGTAAGGAGAGGAATTGCCTCCTTTTCCTCCCAGAGGGGACTGGCTGGAGGTGGTGTCCTGGGGCTTGGCCATGACCTGTGTCACTCAGCCCCAAAGTCAGGCAGCCTGGGGAAGCCAGAGCCCAGACCTCTTCAACAGGGTTTCTTTGAGATGCCCCACCTCCACTATGCCCCCCTGTCAGTCTTCACGGGGACAGCTGGCTCTAGGAGAAGAGGTGGTGCAGACTCCTTTGTCCTGAGAGTCTGAGGCCCAGGCCGCTCAGGCGTCTTTGTAGTCGGGAGCTCCACTGGGCGTCCGACCCCTCCCCGCCCTCTAATGGACCTCCTCATAGAAGCCCCATTTCACTTTTGTTTTATCTACCTCTTAGCAAGACAATAGAGATAACTTAGGTAGTGGCAGCTCCACTTGTTTAGGTTAGGGGGGGGGAAAAGATTTCTTTTTCCAAAGGAAAAAATATATATACCTTAAAAATGCTTTCCAAAAAATTTAAAAAACCAAAAAAAAAATAAAAAAAAGCATTTTCCAGTGACCACTGGATTGTTTTAATTCCCCAAACTTCTCTCTTTTTTTTTCCCCCGTAAATAAGTTTCACTCTTCGGTGAGTTTTTCCGCTAAGAGACGGTGCTGTTCTGACAGGTACAGCTTGCAGGCCCCCTTGCTCGCCCCATCCTCGCCCCTCCTGCCAGAGTGTTCTGCCTGGGCATCCCTCCCTGTTCCCCTGTCAACCAGGTGACCGCTGTCACCCCCACCAAGAACAAACAAAGGCTTTGTGTGTGTTGGGTGCTTAAGTCTTGACTCACCGTTTTTCCCTGGGGGCGGGGTTGGGGGGCCACTTTTAACACTTCTATGTAAATTTTATGGAATCCTCTGCAATGTTGTGAAAGTGTTCAAAATGAATTTCAACAGATACAAATGAGTTAGCATAAGGAAGAAACATCCTCTACCAACATTTGGATTCTCCCCTTTCTCCAGCATCTTGATCTTGGTCTCAAGAACCAGAGTAAGAAGAGCCCCTCACCTGAGGCCAAATGAAGCGGTATCCTCAGATACAATGAGACGTGTATTGTTATGAGTGCAAATCCTGGTGGGGTCTGGAGCTCCTGCTTCTGAATGCGCTATCCTATTCTGTAATTGCAGCCACTTTGAAAATTGTACTTTGCTGAAAATCTGCCAGCCATCACCACCCAGATTTCGATTGTACCCTCTCTCCCACCCTTAATCTGTTCTTTGCTGGGGTGGGTGAGCCAGCTGGCCCAGAACTTTGGGAGTTTGCTCTTTTGCTGGATAAGCACTCTAGTTTTCCTTCCTGTGAAGGCTCTTTCAGCCACAAACCACTTCATTTTGTTCGCTGTTTGATTTTCAAAATAAAAGGAAACTTATATTGAAAGCTGAGAGTGTCTGTGTCTCAGGGTTTCTGGGGGTCTGGTAGCTGAGATGCTCAGACCTTCAGGGGTTGACCTCCCATGTGATAGCCCTGGTTCCCAGGGACCACTCAAATGCAAAGATAGCATTTTTCTTATATTTACAGGACAGCTAACGGGGTGCTTTTAAATGGTGCCTTGTCTTAATTTCCTCTGCATATTGGAATAAAGCCTCCCCCGCTAAAGAAGATGTTGCAAATCACTGCAGCAGTCACAATTGCCCTGGAAGTTGCTCTTCCTGACACCTGCCCTAAGAAAAGCTATACAAATACCTTCTTTTTCTGGGTTTCCTGGAAAGGGAGCTTAGGTCACCAGCTACTGTGGCCCTGTTGTCTCCTATTTTTTTCCTTTTTGAAGGCCAGATTGGTGGAGCAACAGCCTCAGGACATCCTGGGCTTCAGCCTGGCTCTCCTGATTCTCGGTCCGGCCCTTTGCACAGTATCATTTGTCTTCCAAAGATGACATGATGGTACTGGGCAACATCATGCATAAGAGAATGTTCCAGGTTATCCATCAAGTGAATAGATGTACCTAGCATCAGTTGTCATGTCTGAAGTCTTGTGTAAAAGGAACAGAATGGTCTCCCTCCTCCATTTTCTGGTTGCCCTGGGTGTCGAGCAGATCAGTGAAATCTTAATTTCCACAGGGGACGGGAATATTTGCTAAGTATGGTTACACTAGTCTCTCTTCCCTTCCTACCCCTTTCCTCTGCATCATTTTTTTTTTCCTGTTTAACCTAGTCTTGTTTGAAAAAGTTTTAAAGTGAATCTGGGTGGGTTGAGGTCATGAGGCTAGATTTAGTATTGCTGTTAATTTTATCTCTCAAATATATGGATAATTGCTGGGACATGATTTTTCAAGTCCAGTGGAAGCTTTATATAGGAGATGAATATTTATTTGTTCCCTGCTTTGTTTCAGAAATAAAGGTGGCTTCAACGTGGAAATGAAACCCTGTGGATACTTCCCTAATAATGGCCAATATTTGTTAAGATACAGTGTTGCTTACACAAAGGCATTAAAGGCCTTACATGATGGAGTATTTAGCCCTCACACCAGTCCTAGAGTGAATGTTATTCTCGTTTTGTAGGTGGAGGAACTGATGACCAGAGCTTATGTTAATAAAGTAACACATTTTGATTCTAGAACCTGTATGTTTAACAAACAGCTAACCAATGTCTGCAAGACCAGGCTTCATTGGTGCATGTGAGACAAGAGGAAAAAGCTTCCATTGCAGCTGTAGGTCTACTAGAACACCTTACTCTTTTCATCATCTATGTAAGTAAGAAACCAAGTCTAGAAGTGGCTTTTTGTATATTTACTGATCTGATCAGCCAGGCTGTGGCCTTGTCCTTGTCAAATGTGGGTGAGCTTCACAAATTTGGCACTTACTGTAGAGCTCATAAAGTTACAGAGTCCTCAGAAGACCAAGGCTATCAGTGGTGGATGTGAAGGGAGGTCTATCTATTCAGGAGCTGTATGTGTCTTAGGTTAGGGGGATAGGACTGTCTGGGATTTGATAGCTAAGTGCCACCTGTTGACAGATATTTGCAGGACCAGTGGCTACAGGTAGGATTGGTATCTTCAGGTGTTAAAAGTGAATTTGGGGCTGAGTTGATGGCCACTTAAACCAAAGTGCAAAGTAGTGCTTACTGTTCCGTGCAGTTTCTTCCTTGGCTTCGAGCTACTGCATAGCTCTTGTGGTGCCTGTGTTAGACTCCTTGGTCTGTGTTTCTATAAAAAAACATCTAATAGTTTGGGCAAAATACTTGAAGTAAAGAGGGGAGAAAAAAGTGACTTTGTAAGTCAAGGGTTTAGCCCATTGTATGAACTGTTGTAAAGATGTGTAATTGGTACTGCAATGTGTCACATGTTTGAACTGTGAACATGCATGAAGTGTTAGAAAATCCCTCTGGTGTCCCAAATTTTCTCTCTAGAATGATCTTCCAAATGAAATTGCTACATAGGAAGATTTTTACTTTCTCCATTATACACTATACATTCCAATTGTCTACAATAAACAATACTTTTGTAATCTTTATTTTTCAAATTGTTTATTGTGATAAAATTGGTATGTAACATTAGTTTCAGGTGCACAACTTAATAATTTGGTATTTGTATACACGTTAATAAAGATCACAGTAAGTCTAGTTACCATCTGTCATCATACAATTGACCCCCTTTTTACCCACTGCACCAACCCCGTTCTGTAACCAATCTCTCTTCTGAATGAGTTTTATTTTGGATTGTTTGTTCATTTGTTTTGTTTTTTAGATTCCACATACAAGTAGAAATACTTTATTTTTCTGTGACTTATTTCACTTTGCCTGATACCTCAAGGATAAACCATATTGTCACAAATGGCAAGGTTTCCTTTTTATGGCTGAGTAGTAATCCATTGTGTGTGTGTGTGTGTGTGTGTGTGCGCGCGTGCGCACACACATCTTCAACAGGCATTCATATTTTGTTTCTATATTTTGGCTATTGTAAATGATGCTGCAGTGAACATGGGAGTACAGAAAATTCAAATTACTGGTTTCATTTTCTTTGGGTAAATAGCCAGAATTGGAATAGCTGGATCACAGAGTTCTATTTTTAATTTTTTGAGAAACCACCATACTGCTTTCTATAGTGGCTGTACCAGTTTACATTCCCACCAACATGGATTCCATTTCCTCCACATTCTCGCCAGCACTTAATACCTCTTGTCTTCATAGTGATGTCTAGTTGCTTGGCAAAGATCTAATTCTTAGTGGCCCTGGCTGCCTGCGAAAGGGAGTGACCACAGCCAGTAAACCCCATTAAAACTCACAGCCTGCTTGTGAAATAAAGTGTCTTGAAACAATGAAATTCTCTGGCAGTCAAGGAAAAACTGCTGTTTTTTACAAAGTAAGAAACTATGTTCCTAATTCAAACTTGAAACTCTGCCTTGCTGTAAAAAGAGGTTTTATTAGCTTCCTAGGGCTCCTTGGAACAAATTACCCCAAAGTTGGTGGCTTAAAGTAATTCTGGAGGCCAGAAGTCTGAAGTCAAAGTGTTAGTAGCTTGGCTTCTTCTGGGACCTCTTGGGGACATGCATTCTCTGCCTCTTTTCTCACTTCTGGGGGTTGATGGCAATCCTTGGCTCTCCTTGGCTAGTAGATAAGTCACTTCAATCTCTTCCAGTATGTTCACAAGACCTTCCTGTGTGACTCAGTTTTTCTGTCTCCTATAAACGCAGTCATCTTTGGATTTAGAACCCACCCTTGCCCAGGATCTCATCTTGAGATTCTTACATCTGCGAAGACACTTATTCCAAATAAGGTCACATTCTAAGACCTAAGCATATTTTTTGGGGGATACCAACCCAATACGGAGACCATACTCTTGGGGTTTGGGCCTTCCTGCCCTGAGAGGTTGGCTACATTGGAGTTTTAACCCTCCTCGAGGGTTGATAAGATCACAATACCCTTTTGGAAAAAGGTGAGACACTGCAGCCTGACTATCCAGCTACAGATTAGGATATTTGCATGGTAGTGACTGGTTGCTGAGGCATTTGGTGACAAGGGGGACAAGTGGTACTTAACCATTGCTGCGAGATCTCTTATTGGTTTGGATTGATGGTTAGAGATAAAGGGGAGAGGACTCCTAAAGCTAAGAAAACTAGCATGGGTTTTTTTTATCATTTTACACTACTGGGAAAGCAAACTACTCTCCAACCGGTGGCCATGACCACAGAAAAAATAGCCCCTGGTGGCCAAGGACAGTGATTTACGTAGAGATGTACCAAGGTCTCTGAAAATTACCAGGGAAGGAGGATCATCAGAGATGGTGTCTTGCCAATCGGTTTCAGCCCTGGGCAAGTTTCCTATGGATTCAGTGAGACCGAGAAAAAACAATGGAATGTTCTTGGGGTGAAAGGGTTTATTACCTGGCTTGTTCTCCTGGCGATAGGTCAAGTACTGGAATTACATCTGCATCCAGTGGTCTGCAGGTCTGTAATCCTCCATCTCTGCCTCTGCCCAGAGCACTGGGCAGAGCTCTTTATATAGTGATTTAGTCAATAATAGCTTATTGCCTACAGGTGTGAAAGCAGTAGCCTAGCAGCAGGCCAGTTACGTCATCAAGTAGTTCAGGTTCAGGTGAGGATCCTGGCCATAGAATCTTCACTTTATTCATACTCCACCCCTCCAGGATTCTCACCTTATAATCTACACACTCTCGATCTGTGATGTTCCCTGTGTGAGAAAGCTGGAGCACTGTAACCAGATTCCATAACAGCAACAGAGAATAACAACAACATAGAGATAGTGACAAGGTTAAGATAACAACAAAATTTTGATACAGGTAACAAAAATTATAATAATCTTCAAGCCTGAGGAGGTTATTTCAGCTATATTCAAAACCAGTTCTACTCAGATGAGTTCATGACTCAGTAGTGGTACAGATAGGGAGCTCCATGTACCCCAGGGAGTAGCAGTTTTTTTGCTAGGGTGTGGTCCCAATCCACAAAGACAGTAAGGATGATAAGACATGTTTTAATGACACCAACATAGACAGATCTTGTCCATCAGGTAGGATGCATGCAAAAGAGTGGTCCTCCGATTGGACTGTAGCAGGAAGGGGGTTCCGTCCAGGTCTAGTATACCATACCTTTACCCCTCCTCATGGGAGTTATGAAGGGGTCTGTATATAGTGCTACTGGAGTGGCATGCACTGGCCATAATGATAAAACTCCCTGGTAAGATGTTCCTACATTCTGGCCATTCAGGATATACGACTGTGATCTTTGGGGGTCACTCTGCCCTTACTCCAGGAATACACAGGAGGCCAGCTTACAGGACTTGTCCCCAAGGTCCCTAGCCATCATCGGTCCATGTATCAAAATGTCCAAGGCCACGTCCACTCAATGGAGTCTCCAGGGTTTAGTGCAGTTGGTGCTGGCAGATAGATATTCTGGTGGCCAAACCTCAGCCGCAACGATTCTTCCTTGGTTTGTGCTTGCAGTTTTATAGGGGAGGCAGCAATATGTGTTAACATGTCTATGGTGTTCAGGGCTCCCTTTAGGGGTTTCTCATTTAAATGCTGTAGGACTGTCCGTAAGCAGACTGACCATCCCCGCACACCATTGGTATCTGACTTCAGTCCAGATTTTAACAAGCCATTGTGCCTATCATGCCTGCCGCTGTAGGATTGAATGGCACATGAAACTTCCATTTGATTCCCAACTGTTGCACTCATTCTTGTAGTGCATGTCCAGTAAAGTGGGTGCCTTGATCACTCTCAATTACCCGTGGTCAGGGTCAAGCCCCGATAAGATGGTCCAGATGTCAGTGCAGACAACTACTGGGGAGGGCTCCTGGCTGATGACAAACCACACTGCCCACAACTCTGCCCTTGACTGCTTTTCCCCTCACCATCTTCCATCCATATTGTCTCAGTCTCAGGATGGAAAGCTATGGCCCTTCATTTTGGAGGTTGCCCATGTCTGGAGTTGTCTGTGTACCATGCATCTTTGGGTATAGGGACTCTTCCTTCCCGATAAGGACTCTCTGCTACTAATGGATCTAAAGTAAATTCTTCCTGCTTCTCACTAGTATATGTCACTGGCCCGAAAATGTGTTGGAGTTCTTCACTCAAGGGACTACTAGAGAGGGTGCTACACTGCTGTAGGTACACACCCCACTTGGCCAGTGTAGGCGTTTGTTCTACTTTTGGGTGCAGTCTCATACCCACTCTGTGATGGGATAGGTGGTTATTACCTTTATAGGGGCCATTCCAGTGATGAGTTGTTGTAGCCAGCAAGGCATGACACCCGGCAGCCAATTGTTTTTCTATCAAGGTGTATAATACCTCTGCTGCTTTCCAAAGTTGCAACCAGAATCCAATAGGTTGATGAGTTTGCTCGAGCTGCTGCCAGAGAACCCAGCCATAACCGTCTTCAGTCACATAAACATCCTGCTCACAGGGACTTGATGTGTCTATCACACTCAAGGCTGGCACGGCCTTGACTGCCAGTTTTGCTGTACACATGCACATGTTTAATCCCAGTTCCACCTGACTCCCCTTCGTACCAACCAGTAGAAGCTCTAGAATTTGTACCAAGTATGGGATAAACACTATTCAGTAGCCTAGAAGTCCCCCAAACTCCTGTAACAATGCTACAGTCAGACAGGTAGGAAAGGCCTGGACTTTATGACTGTTTCTGGTATAGAGCTTTAGTTTTACCCAACCAGACGACCCCCAAGAATTTGACTGACAAACCAGGTCCCTGAACCTTTGTGCTGTTCCCAGCTCATCCTTTCTCCTGTAAATGTTGCAGCAGTCTAGGTACTGCACCTTCTAGATCTGAAAGAGAATCAGATGTGAGCATGATATCATCAATATAATGGTACAGCTGCACGACTGGTGGTTTCTCCCATGCTGCCAAGTCCTGGGCTACAAGTCCATGACAGATGGTGGGGCTGTGGAAGGATGGTGAAAATCCATTGCCATTCTTCCCATGTGAAGGCAAACTGTTCCTGACTTTCCTGCTCAATGTCAATGAAAAAGAAGGCATTAGTAAGATCTGCAACATAATGGTGTGTTCCTAGTTTGTGACTGAGGGTATACATCAGATCTGCCATAGAGGGGACAGCAGCGTGCATAGGGGGTATGACTTTATTCAATTCTCTGTAATCCACAGTCATATGCCAGGAGCCATCTGGCCTTTTTACTGGCCACACTGGGGAATTGAAAGGACTATGGGTGGGCTTTATAATACCCACCTTACCCAATTCCTGGAGGGTTTCTCCAATTTCTTTATGCCCTCCAGGCAATTTGTATTGTTTGGTATTAGTCATCTGCCAAGGCACAGGCAAAGCTGTGGGTGGGTGCTTAGCATGTCCCCTCAGAACTGCCTTCACCACACGTATTCTCAGTCTGAACTCACCTGCAGTAGTCTGCAACCATAGACCCTGCAGGATATGTATCCCCAAAATATATTTGGGGATGGGAGAGATATACACAGTATATCTTTGGGGGTAGACACCCTATTCCCAAAGAGATTGGGGCTTGTTTCACTCTGATAGGCTTACCCTTGTATCCATCTATAATAGCAGGGGTCCCAGGAAACCACTCAGGGTTGCCATAAATCTGAGCATTCAGCCCTTGTGTCCACTGCCAGGACATACTGTATGTTCACTGGGGACCAATGGATATATTCCAACATGTGGCCTCTGGTCCCCCCCAGTCCCTCAGGGCAGGCACCTCGACCTTCCCCTCAATCAAACTGTGGTACCCAGTCATCTTTCTGTGTGGGTTCAAGTGAGGTTGGCCTTCCACCAGGAAGTCTTGCAAACACATAGGCGAGACTTGTAGCTCTGTCTCTGGCCTCTGGATCTTTGTTCTTAATGGCTGGAACTGCTGGTCTGGTTTCAGTTGCCACAGCTCCAATAATATTCTACTTGACTTCCCATCTAAATTCCTTCTGTCTGCTCCTGCCCATATTAAATCAACCCACATCTGGGTCTTCATAACCTTCATGGGGCCCTTTAAATTCTTCCTCTGAGTAGCAGACCTTATTTCTTTCTGTGCCATCATTGCTTCAGCCTCTCCTGAGTTTGCTGTTGTATGGGTAACCTCACTTATGGAATGCCCTAAGTGAGGGGCAAGAATGGCCACTAGAGGCCCAAAGAGGGATGTGAGAGCTGTTTGAAGCACATTTCTCATCCCTGCAGTAAAAGGCTCCTCATCTGGGCCATAATTCTCTGGACCATAGATGGCATTTTTCATGCCTAGCTCCCATAACACCTGTTGGAGCTCAGCATACACCTGCCATCTAGCAAGGGAGGATGGTAAATCACCCTGATTGGGCCACACAGCACAAAATGCAGCCATAAGCCAGTCGAGGGGGAAGTGATTTTCTGGGGTCTGATGTGTGTTTTGTAATCGCTGCCTCAAGGCAGGCTGAACTGCCAGGGAAGCCAGCTTTCCCATCTCTGATCCAGACAGAACAATTACATCCACCCCTAAATCCCACAGACACAGGAGCCAAGCTGATACTGACTCCAAGGGCTTCTGCCAAAACCGAGAGCCCAAATCCACCAGCTCAGCCTGAGTACAGGGGTGGAGCATAGAGTGCACCTCGACCTGGGGAGGGGACTGCACCTCTCCTGGAGGAACCCTCGATTGTTGTGTCTTTTTTTTCTTCACAACCACTGGGCATTCTTTCAATAGAGGAGGGGTTGGAGCCTCTGGCACCACCCCTTCATCCTTACCCAGCTCCTCCATTTCCAGGGCTGATGGCACCTTTCTCTCCATTCCCCCGAATGCCTCCTCTGCTACATCCTTTTTCCATGGTTCCTTGCAGCAATGCTAGCTCATTGATGATAATGATCAAGAATACAAGGTGACAACTTCTGAAGTGGTCCTGGCATAGCTCGTAGGGTGGCATAGCTCATATAGGGGGTGGGAGATATGCTAGGATGGTACAAGGTATATAAGAAACTGCTGAGCCACCTAGGCATGAGGCTGGGTGTAGTGTGGGAAAGACATGGGGAGGGCCAGAGAAAGGGCGAAATGATCGCTCTAGAGACTGGCTCTACAGTCATGAAGGTATGGAAGAGGTGAAGATCTCTAGCTGATGGGGAGAGAAAATCTTAGACTTGGAAGGTTAGCTAATGAGGCTAAATCAGGCAATATGACAAAGGAGAGTGATGTAAGCCCTGAATAGCAATTCGTGGGGCTGGGTAGGGCTCCCTATAATTGATACCCCCACCAAGTGGGGCTCATTCTGTTGTAACATGACAGAACTGCAGAGAAGGCTTCCTCAGGGTCCTCCTGGGTGAGCATGTTCCAGAGCTGAGTCACTGCTCTCTTGGCAAGGAGAGGGAAGGTCCCCAGGCGTGCAGATTCTGTTACCCACCTTTCCACCCCGTAGCCTGACCTATGCAAGTATGTGGATTTATTCCAGGTGCCGCATTATTCATTCCAGTCCACTGGACCCTGTATCTGTCCTTTCCTGACAAGAGCCTCACCACTGCTCCACCCTGAAGGAGAATGCAGGAGGAAAGCCCGTGGTAGAGTCTTGACAGTTCCACAGGGGCAGGGACAGGTGGGCAGGGAGCTTTGAGCAGATGAACCTGCAGGAGGCTGGGAAGAACAAGAAGTGGCAACATTCCCAGTAGCAGTTGATTCCAGATCAATCTACCCATGTCCTCAAGGAAAAAACTGAGCCTGTGCAAGGTAAAACAAGATGATAGAGAAAAATCTGAGGGGAGTTTTGGGTGGTGTTCCCAACGAAGAACAACACAGACAAGAAAATTGGTCAATGATAGAAAGCTAACCAGGAGAAGGCAGGAAAGAGGAGACTCAGGATGGGTCTATGTATTGTCATTCTCCAAGAATAAGGGTCTTGTTCAGAGGGTCCTTGTTTCCTGGACACTATGTGGGAATGAAACCATACATTCAGATGCAGACTCCTAATTCATCGGCCTTCTTTTCTCTTCTCCTTGCCCAGATGGCTTTTGTGGCTGGTTTGCTACTTGTTGAATAAAGCCAAAATTCAAACCCAGTTTCAAGTCATCACTTGAAATAAGGGTCCAGAAAGTGTCCAAACAGCTTTCTGTGCATCACTGTCTGAGAGAGCACCTGCAGGCTTCTCTCAGAGACACAACCCAGGCCCTGCCTGACGGAAAGAGCCCCAGCACCAAGAGATGAAAGAACCTCTCTGGCTGTGGTGTTCTAACACAAGAGTGAAACTTTTCCGGAGAGAGTCTGAGCTGGTGGTGGTGTCCTGGGGGAAGAACTAAGAAGCCCTGACACTTGAGGGTTGAGGGCAGATCCCATACTGTTTACCCTGCAGAGGAGTTAACACTGGGTAGGTTCCTGAGAAAACTACTGAGCTTTAAGATAAACCTAGTCTGCAGCCAGCCCCATTTTTTTTCATGCCCCATAACCAGGAGCTATGTTCTTACCCAGTCCAGAAGAAATCAACACCTGCCTAATTCTTCTCCAGCTGGACTTCCGTGGTCAAAATCAGCTCTACTTTTCCCATAGTCTCAGGCTTGGTTTTGGCTCCTCTGACCTCCGTCCTCTTCTTGCCAGACTCCAATACTGGCTTTGCAATCACTCAAGCTCTCCCTCGGCAAACTGTGGGAGCCATAGAGACCTGACCTTGGATCCAGGAAAATGTTCACTCATCTAAAAGAT
Organism: Smutsia gigantea; assembly: GCA_032199065.1. NCBI lineage: Eukaryota > Metazoa > Chordata > Mammalia > Pholidota > Manidae > Smutsia > Smutsia gigantea. The sequence continues at coordinate 172,959 of JAVSCE010014159.1, forward strand.
AGAGATATTCATGCTTAATTAAGTCCCAGGACTGCCTTGGTAATTAAGAAAACAAACTACCCTATTTATCAGTGCTAAGATGACATCAATTTTAAGATTTCATATATCATCATGAAAGAAAATGCCTTCATTGCTTCTTTTTGTTTTTGTTTTTGGTAACAGTATTATTGAGCTATAACTCCATACCATAAAATTGATCTGTTTAAAATGTACAACTCCATGCTTTTTGTATATTCACAGATTTGAACATCTATCACTACAATCTAGTTTTAGAACATCTTCATCCCTCCTCTCAAAGAAAGCCCATAGTGAACACTCCACATTGCCCCCTTCCTCCAGCCCCTGGCATTCACATATGTAACACAAGTCATTATGTTGTACACCTGAAACTACTATAATGTTGTATGTCAAATATGCCTCAATAATTAAAAAAAGAATTGTCAACTAGGTATAAAGTTATTAAAGAGGTAACTCAAAGTGTAAAAAGAGAATTCCAAGGCATTATTGAGTTAGGATTGTCTGAAGTAGCTATAAATAAAAAGGAGTTGCTTCTATTGACTGTTTTGTCTGAAGATTATTGTTTACTCTTTTTACATTTTCTTATGTCTAGTAATTTTTCATTATATGTTGGATATTGTGATAATATGTTATAGAGGTTCTGGATCATTTTATCTTCCCATTTATCAAATGCCTAGTATGTTCAAGGCTTTGTGTTGGTACTTTATCAAGCAAATAATTGATATCTCCTGTCTCCTAAAGCTGACATTCTAAAGGGAGCAGGGGGTGAGGAAGCAATAAACCAATAACATGATAACAAGTAAACATCAGGCTGTGATAAGTGCTGTCAAAAATAAACAGGGAATGACTAGGGAAATACATTAGTCTGGAAAACTATTTCCATTTTCTGGGAAGTGACATTAAATTGAGGCCTGAGTGACAAAAAAGGGAAAGCCATGTGGCCCAGACAAAGAATATCCCAGGCAGGGGAACAACTGGTATAAATGCTTCATGAGGAAAGGAACTCAATGTGTTTGAGAAAATTAGATAAGGCCTGTGGGCTGTAGTGGAGTGAGGGAGGTGGGAAAGTAGAAGGTGAACTCTGAGAAAACAGCCAGAGACCAGATCATGCAGGCCATGATAAGAAGCCTTCGTTTTATTCTAAGTCAGTGGAGAGACACCGGATGTGTTGTAAGCCGCAAAATGTCATCTGATTTACCCTGTGATGTGAGGATTGGCTTGCTGAATAAGAATGGAAGCAAAGAGACCAGTTAAGAAACTTGTAAACAAGAGAGTAAATAAATAAATGATGGTGATTTTGGCAAAGGTGGTATCTGTGGCAATGAAAAGTGAACAGATCTGTAATATGGTTTGGGACTTTGCTGATAGGTTGGATAAGATGGTGTAGGGACAGTAAGGAATCAAGGATGATTTTGCAGAGTTTTGGCTTGAGAGACTTTTTGGAAGATAGTGCCATTTGCTGATTTTAGGAAGACTGAGGATGACCCACTTTGGGGGAAGAATTCAGTTTTATTTTTAACATGTTAAGTTTTATTTGCCTATTGGACCCCCAAGTGTCAAGTGGACACTTAGCTGTATGAAGCAGACAATTGGCTATGCAGGTATTATAATAAAGAATTTGTTCCTGGTTCCTGGGAGGTAACCTCTAAATCCTTGGAATTTCCCAAGTGATAGTATTGTTTTATTGTTCATGAGCTGATAGACCCTTGCTGAGTAAATGGGAGATGATCCAGATGGGGGCTGGCCAGAAAGACCAACCAAGTGTGGTTAGAGGGTTGAAGCTTTGAACCAGGTGATATCAGTTCAACCTCCAGGGAAGGGACAGGGGCTGGTGATTGAGTTCAGCTACATGATTAATGATCCAATAAATTATACCTATGTAATAAGACCTCAGTGAAAATTCTGGATACCCAAAGCTCATTGAGCTTCCTCGTTGGTGAACACACTTGTTCACCTTAAACTTAAAAGTTAGTTATCTTACCAGCAAAAAAAAGGTTTATTTGGGAATAGCAAATAATTGCAATCTGGGACATACAAGCTACAGCAGAACCGTGGTCATGTCCAGAGAACAAAGGAGAGGAGCACTTTTCCTTTTTTTTTGCTATCATTAATGTACAATTAATGAACATTATGGTTACTAGACTCCCCCTATTATCAAGTCCCCACCACATACTCCATTACAGTCACTGTCCATCAGCGTAATAAGATGCTATAGAATCACTACTTGTCTTCTCTGTGTTATACTGCCTTCACCATGTCCCCCCCTGACATTATATGTGCTAATCGTAATGATCCTTTTTCCCCCTTGTCCCTCCCTTCCCAGCCATCCTCCCCAATCCCCTTCCCTTTGGTAACTGTGAGTCTGCTGCTGTTTTGTTCCTTCAGTTTTTGCTTTGTTCTTATACTCCACAGATGAGTGAAATCATTTGATACTTGTTGTTCTCTGCCTGGCTTATTTCACTGAGCATAATACCCTCTAGCTCCATCCATGTTGTTGCAAATGGTAGGATTTGTTTTCTTCTTATGGCTGAATAATATTCCACTGTGTATACATACCACATCTTCTTTATCCATTCATCTACTGATGGACACTTAGGTTGTTTCCATTTCTTGGCTATTGTAAATAGTGCTGCGATAAACATAGGGGTGCATCTGTCTTTTTCAAAGTGGGCTGCTGCATTCTTAGGGTAAATTCCTAGAAGTGGAATTCCTGCATCAAATGGTATTTCTATTTTGAGTTTTTTGAGGAAACTCCATACTGCTTTCCACAATGGTTGCACTAATTTACATTCCCACCAGCAGTGTAGGAGGGTTCCCTTTTCTCCACATCCTCGCCAACATTTGTTGTTTGTGTTTTCGATGTTGGCCATCCTTACTGGTGTGAGGTGATATCTCATTGTGGTTTTAATTTGCATTTCTCTGATGATTAGTGATGTGGAGCATCTTTTCATGTGCCTGTTGGCCATCTGATTTCTTCTTTGGAGAAGTGTCTGTTCAGCTCCTCTGCCCATTTTTTAACTGGCTTATTTGTTTTTTGTTTGTTGAGGTGCGTGAGCTCTTTATATAATTTGAATGTCAACCCCTTATTAGATATGTCATTTATGAATATATTCTCCCATAGTGTAGGATGTCTTTTTGTTCTGCTGATGGTATCCTTTGCTGTACGGAAGCTTTTTAATTTTGTATAGTCCCACTTGTTCATTTTTGCTTTAGTTTCCCTTGCCGGGGAGATATGTTCATAAAGAAGTTGCTCATGTTTATGTCCAAGAGATTTTCACCTATGTTTTCTCTAAGACTTTTATGGTTTCATGACTTACATTCAGGTCTTTGATCCATTTTGAGTTGACTTTTGTGTATGGGGTTAGACAGTAATCCAGTTTATACCATCTGCTCCCTCTGTCACGGAGCGACTCCAAAGTGCCTGTAGCAGACGGCATAAACTGGTCTCCGAGGGATGGTGGGGAAGTGCGACCTGGAGGAGACAGGTGCCGGGCCACACCGGCACCCATCCGGACCCGCATGCACTTTTTTTTTTAAGGTATCATTGATATACACTCTTATGAAGGTTTCACATGAAAAACAATGTGGTTACTACATTCACCCATATTATTGAGTACCCCCCCCATACCCCGTTGCAGTCACTGTCCATCAATGTAGTAAGATGCCACAGAGTCACTACTTATCTTCTCTGTGCTACACTGTCTTCCCCATGATCCCTCCAACACCATGTGTACTAATCATACCACCCCTCAATCCCCTTCTCCTCCCCCCCACCTTTCCCACCCCTTCCCTTTGGTAACCACTAGTCCCTTCTTGGAGTTTGTGAGTCTGCTGCTGTTTTGTTCCTTCAGTTTTGCTTCATTGTTATACTCCACAAATGAGGAAAATCATTTGATATTTCTCTTCCTCTGCCTGACTTATTTCACTGAGCATAATACCCTCTAACTCATCCATGTTGTTGCAAATGGTAGGCTGTGTTTCTTTCTTATGGCTGAATAATATTCCATTGTGTATATGTACCACATCTTCTTTATCCATTCATCTACTGATGGACACTTGGGTTGCTTCCATTTCTTGGCTATTGTAAATAGTGCTGCAATAAACATAGGGGTGTATATGTTTCTCTTCTTCCCTCTGGTAAGCTGGGGTGGGGGAAGGGCTTGGGTCCCGCCGGATCAAGGCTTTTGTACGTTACCCTGTTTCCTGAGGAAACATATATTGTTCCTAGTCTTTTCGATGTCTTTTTGAATCTGAGAAGTTGTTTTCTTTAGGTAGATTCCTAGGAATGGAATTCCCCAGTCAAATGGTATTTCTATTCTTAGTTTTTTGAGGAACCTCCATACTGCTTTCCACAATGGTTGAACTAGTTTACATTCCCACCAGCAGTGTAGGAGTGTTCCCCTTTCTCCACATCCTGTGTGTGAAAGTATATTAAGGGAAACCTCACTAACATGGCATCAGGAGACTTGCAGGGGCAGCTCTCACACCCACCACTCCTGGTAAATCTCAGATCCCAGAAGAGAGGGACACCATACTATTTTAGCTACTTTGTTCCCCAGCAGGAGGAAGAAAGTTTTCCACCTTCTGCCTTCCCATGATGGCCTAGCCAATGAGAGACTGTCACAACTCAGTGCAAGTCTGGGGTGAGGAAATCCCAGGGCAAAATACCTCTAAAAACCGAAATCAGTCAAAGGGAGAAATAAAGTTTAAAACCCATTTATTGCTTACAAACTGCAGTGCAGGGCCGTCTCTCTCCTCTGCTCCTGAAGAAGCAAGCAAGCAAGCAAGCCCCTCCCTTTAAACTCTCAGGTTCAAACATGCCAGCATTTGTTGTTCCTAGTCTTTTCGATGTTGGCCATCCTAACTGGTGTGAGGTGATATCTCATTGCGGTTTTAATTTGCATTTCCCTGATAATTAGCGATGTGGAGCATCTTTTCATGTGCCTGTTGGCCATATGAATTCCTTCTTTGGAGAATTGTCTGTTCGTATCCTCCACCCATTGTTTAATTGTGTTATTTGCTTTTTGGGTGTTGAGGTGTGTGAGTTCTTTATATATTTTGTATGTTAACCCCTTGCTGGATACATTGTTTACACATATATTCTCCCATACTGTAGGATGCCTCTTTGTTCTGTTGCTGGTGGAGGAGCACTTTTTTATAGAGGAAAAGGCTGACTTGGGAGGACTATTCTAAGTAAAAAGTCCATTGGAGTAAACTGGGAGTCCCACATATTGTGGCTTCTCATTGGTTGAGTGTGGGTAAAATTGTAACAAATCCAGAGTATCTCATCTGGCTTTAGGGATTTGCATATCCTCAGGGGTGGAGAGCAGTTCATCTCCATGTCAGTGGGTAATTACCTGGGCAACTGAGGGCGTGTCTGAACCTGAGAGTTTAAAGGGAGGGGCTGGCTTGCTTGCTTGCTTCAGGAGCAGAGGAGAGAGACGGCCCTGCACTGCAGTTTGTAAGCAATAAATGGGTTTTAAACTTTATTTCTCCCTTTGACTGATTTCGGTTTTTAGAGGTATTTTGCCCTGGGATTTCCTCACCCCAGACTTGCACTGAGTTGTGACAGTCTCTCATTGGCTGGGCCATCACGGGAAGGCAGAAGGTGGAAAACTTTCTTCCTCCTGCTGGGGAACAAAGTAGCTAAAATAGTATGGTGTCCCTCTCTTCTGGGATCTGAGATTTACCAGGAGTGGTGGGTGTGAGAGCTGCCCTTGCAAGTCTCCTGATGCCATGTTAGTGAGGTTTCCCTTAATATACTTTCACACATTGATATACTGAGAGGGTAATGTCCTGATTCCATTGGGGAGGATACAGAATCTCATTGAAGACCTTCCCAGACTTTGCCCTATGTGTTTTTCCCTTTGGCTGGTCCTGATTTGTATTCCTTTATAATAAAACTGTAATAATACATATAGAATTTCCTGACATCTGTGAGACATTCTAGCAAATTATGGAACCTGAACGGGGGCTTGGTATTTGCTGAATTTGTAACAAATTGGTCATAAATGTGGGTTGTATAGACACCTGTGAACTTGGCATGTGAAGTAAGGGTAGTTTTGGGGACTGTGCCCTTAAAACTGTGGAGTCTGTGCTAACTCTGGATGGTTAGTGTTCCATATAGGGAAGGTATAAGAAAACTGACCCCTGAAGGCTGAAGGTTATGTGAGACCAAAGAAAGAGGCTGATAAGCCCAGCTTGAATTCCATAGAGGTTTATTGAGAGGATCTTACCTACAGGAGCTTGTCCTGTGCAGCCACAGGATACATAGATCTCTACCACTTGGTGTGTATGGAGGCTAATTTATAGAGGTAACATTAAAGAGTCTGTGTGCAAGGGGGCCACCTGTATGTTTAGTCAAAGCAGGGGCTGGTGTCTTAACCATTTCTATGGGGTGTTCCTTGTTTGCAGTACATACAGGATGCGGGGAGTGGGTAAGGTGAGTCAGTGGTCATCATAGCCGATTTGTCAAGATGGCATTACTCTTGCTTACAGACAGCGTCAGAGTTGGATTGCAGTAGTACAGCAAGTCTGGAGTTTAGTGAAATGATGGAGATGTAGATTTGATAGTCATTGGCATGGAGGTGGCATTTAACTCCAGGGTCTGCATGAAATTTCCTAGGGGTACGGTATAGTTGGAGAAAGGAATCTCAGGAATGACCTCAGGGCATTCTAACATTTTGAGTTTGTGCAGAAAAAGAGACAGTAAAGGAGACTGGAGGGCAGCTGCCAGGAATGTAGGAGGAAAACCTGAAGGATCTGGTGGGGTGGAAGCCAAAAGAATGGGTTCCTAGAAAGAGCAGTCAACTGTGTTAAAAGCACCTAAGACAAATAACATGAGTACAGAGAAGGGATCATTACCCTTGGCAATGTGACATTCTCAGTGGAGTGTTTACCATCTGAGTGTCCTTCCTGTTAGTTCTACCTCAATGTTCACAAGGTCCTTCCTTTTTCATCCTCTCCCTTGGTCACTTTGAAAGAGAGCATTGAAAATATGCCCTTTGTGCTGGCAGAGAAGTTCTGTTATCCTCCTCCTGGCCTATAGAAATTTGGGGGCACAGAGGTCCTTTCACATGTCTAGTCTCTTTCAACGCAAGCTGGGTGTACTTTGCCAACATAGCTCTCTCAAAACCAAGTATTTTCTATGTATTTAATTTCAGGCAACTTCATGGGTCAAAAGCCATTGCCCACAATTTCTTTCCTGCTTTTCTCTCTAGATTTAATATCCTATATTTTAGAGCAGGCATATCAGACTTCTGTGGGTTTACACAGTTAATCATTCTAGGAACCCTTTTGTCTAGCTAAATGGATCTACAGGTACCACCTTAATCCTTTCAGAGGTCTTAAAAAAAGAGGTATGATAGCCACACCCTTGGTTTAGTCTTTCTCCTAGATCTGTGGTAGATTGTGACAAAATTCCCCTAGTTGCTGCATGCACATCCCTTTGCATTGTGACTGCCAATTTTCTCATCAAGAAATAGATTTTATTTTTCACCCTTTTAATCTGAGTTGAGCCAGATGCCTTGCTCTATGCAAAGGCACATAGCAAAAGTGATGAAAGCAAAGTCTTGGAAAGGGTTTGCCCTCTTGCTGCATTTTAGGAACTTTTTCTAAGATGGAATATACCCTGTAAACAGCTAACACTTTGCCGTTTGGTGTTCCAAGATGATGATGGTGGCACAGGCCTCAGGAAGAGACCTGTTCAGACCTCGGAAGTGGCGAGGGAATTCCAGGGGCTTGGGCACCCAGGGAGTGGCCTGTGAATGTGTGGGGTCCAGGTTGGTACATCCCCTTAGTCCAGACTCCTCATCCCATGAGGGTGCCCTCACAGGAAAAACAAAGCAGGGCCTCTGAAGTGAAGGGCCAAAGTCAGGGGCCATTTTTGCCTGGGTTTAAAGAGTATATGCATTACCTCACACCTGTCAGAATGGCTATAATCAAAAAGACAAGAAATAACAAGTGTTAATGAGGATGTGGAGAAAAGGGAACCCTCATGTACTATTTTTTTAAATTTTATTTTGGTATCATTAATCTACAATTACATGTGCAATATTATGATTATTAAACTACCCCCTTCATCCAGTCCCCCCCACCAACCCCATTACAGTCACTGTCCATCAGCATAGTGAGATGCTATAGAATCACTACTTGTCTTCTCTGAGTTGTACAGCCCTCCCCGTGCCCCCCCAACATTACATCTGCTAATCGTTATGCCTCTTTATCCCCCTTGTCCCTCCCTTCCCACCCATCCTCCCCAGTCCCTTTCCCTTTGGTAACTATTAGTCTGTTTTTGGGTTCTGTGAGTCTGCTTCTGTTCTGTTCCTTCAGTTTTTTTCTTTGTTCTTATACTCCACATATGAGTGAAATCATTTGATACTTGTCTTTTTCGGCTTGGCTTATTTCACTGAGCATAATACCCTCTAGCTCCATCCATGTTGTTGCAAATGGTAGGATTTGTTTTCTTCTTGTGGCTGAATAATATTCCATTGTGTATATGTACCACATCTTCTTTATCCATTCATCTACTGATGGACACTTAGGTTGCTTCCATTTCTTGGCTATTGTAAATAGTGCTGCGATAAACATAGGGTGCATCTGTCTTTTTCAAATTGGGCTGCTGCATTCTTAGGGTAAATTCCTAGGAGTGGAATTCCTGGGTCAAATGGTATTTCTCTTTTGAGTTTTTTGAGGAACCTCCATACTGCTTTCCACAATGGTTGAACTAATTTGCATTCCCACCAGCAGTGTAGGAGGGTTCCCTTTTCTCCACATCCTCGCCAACATTTGTTGTTGTTTGTGTTTTGGATGTTGGCCATCCTCACTGGTGTGAGGTGATATCTCATTGTGGTTTTAATCTGCATTTCTCTGGTGATTAGCGATGTGGAGCATCTTTTCATGTGCCTGTTGGCCATCTGAATTTCTTCTTTAGAGAATTCTCTATTCATGTCCTCTGCCCATTTCTTAATTGGATTATTTGCTTTTTGTTTGTTGAGGTGTGTGAGTTCTTTATATATTTTGGATGTCAACCCCTTATCGGATATGTCATTTATGAATATATTCTGCCATACTGTAGGATGTCTTTTTGTTCTACTGTTGATGTCCTTTGCTGTACAGAAGCTTTCCAGCTTGATATAGTCCTACTTGTTCATTTTTGCTTTTGTTTCCCTTGCTTGGGGAGATATGTTCATAAAGAAGTCGCTCATGTTTATGTCCAAGAAATTTTTGCCTATGTTTTTTTCTAAGAGTTTTATGGTTTCATGACTTACATTCAGGTCTTTGATCCATTTTGAGTTTACTTTTGTGTATGGGGTTACACAGTAGTCCAGTTTCATTCTCTTCCATGTAGCTGTCCAGTTTTTCCAACACCAGCTGCTGAAGAGGCTGTCATCTCCCCATTGTATATACAAGGCTCCTTTATCAAATATTAATTGACTGTATATGTTTGGGTCAATGTTTGGATTTTCTATTCTGTTCCACTGGTCTGTGGGTCTGTTTTTGTGCCAATACCAAATTGTCTTGATTACTGTGGCTTTGTAGTAGAGCTTGAAGTCAGGGAGCGTAATTCCCCCTGTTTTATTCCTCCTTCTCAGGATTGCTTTGGCTATTCGGGGTCTTTTGTGGTTCCATATGAATTTTAGAATTATTTGTTCCAGTTCATTGAAGAAAGCTGGTGGTATTTTGATAGGGATTGTCTTGAATCTGTAGATTGCTTTAGGTAGTATAGCCATTTTGACAATATTTATTCTACCTACCTCATGTACTATTGGTGGGAATGAAAATTGGTGTAACCATTATGGACAACAGTATGGAGGTTCCTCAAAAAATTAAAATGGAACTATTATAATATCCAGCAATTCCACTTCTTGGTATTCATTCACAGAAAATTAAAACCCTAATGAAAAAAATATATGTACTCCATGTTCGTTGAAGCATTATTTACAATGGCTAAAGTAAAGTATGGAAGTAACTTAAGAGTCCATTGACAGATGAATGGATAAAGAAGTGGACATACACACAATGGAATATTACTCAGCCAGAAAAGAATGAAATCATGCCATTTGTGACAACATGGACCCAGAGGGTATTATGTTCATTGAGATAAATTAGACAGAGAAAGACAAATACCACAGGATTTCACTTAGATGTGGAATACAAATGAACAAATAAAACAAATAGACTCATAGAGAGCAAACAGGTGGTTGCCAGAACGAAGTGGGGTGGAGGGACAGGGGAAATAGGTGAAGGGGATTGAGAGGTACAAACTTCCAGTTATAAAATAAATAAGTCACAGGGATGTAATGTACAGCATAGGGAATATAGTCAATAATATTGTAATAACTTTGTATATTGACTAGATCTATTGTGATCATTTCAGAATGTGTAAAAATATTGAATCACTGCCTTGTACACCTGAAAATAATATAATACGGTATGTTAATTATAATTCAATAAAAAAGAAACATGTAAAAATCATTAAAAAGAAAGGGCATATGCTTTAAACCAATGATCAGTATATGGTGCTTTCTTCCCCTTAGCCTGGATGCCTGGATTGGGGAACCAGAGGGTGAAGGGTGAAGTAGCCTCCTCACCCTGCTTGAATAGCTTTTGCTTCCTTCCCCAGTGTTGCTGTGGAAGGAGGGGGTTCCCTGCCTGGGGCAAGGTTTCTATGAACTCGTTCAGCCTGAGTTAAGGCAAGGGCAAGAAGTTGGAGGTTTAATGGGGGTTTATTTCTCATGGCAGTAAGTCTCAGTCTCTACTCGCTCCCCTCTCTCTCCAGCTGGGCACTACTGGATGGACTCTACTTCTGCACTCCTAGCCCAGGGAGGAACCCTGTGGGTGGGTCTCTGGTGACTCAATTATGTACCAGGAACTGAGGGGAGGAGACCTCCCTGGGCTGGTACTCCCTTGACTGACCAGTGCCTCTGCAGCTGGTAAACATCCCATAAATGTGCAAACAGGTTCTTATATACACAATGGGCACTACTAAGGCCAGGGGGAATCCTGGTCAGAAAGTTCCATTTTCCCCACACTCAGGATCTTGTGTTCAGGGATGTGAAGGTCCTAGTTTACAAGAAGGAATGTTTTCATTGAAATGTACAGTCATGGTTTCACTGAATTAGGTGCTGAAACTGCCTCCTGGAGGTTTGGAAAGAGAAGTGGAGGGTGGCAGAGAAATGCATATCCAAGTTGGTTGACACCCTTGTTTTTCTTAGCCTCACTTGTACCTGTGCTGCCCTGATTTTACTCCTGAGGACACCTGGACCAGCTCTGAGTCACGATAAGGTGTGGGGCAAGCACTATTTGTCCCAAGGCAATGGCATAACACAATAGCTCCTCTCTCCGTATATGCACTTGCAATTTGCTGGCCTCAAGCCAAAGCTGGTACCCTATACCTTGCACCAATCCCTCATCTCCTGGGGTTTTCCACAATCTTCCCATCTCATGGTATTTTCACTCTATAGTTAGGTCAGCATACTGGTAAAAACTAGGACCTCACTATAATTCATTTCTAAATATTTAGCAATTTCCACTGAGATTTCCTCTTTAAGTCATAAATTATTTAGAAGTATGTGTCTCAGTTTCCAAGTCAGTAAGGGTTTCTGGCCTGCATGTGTAATTCTAACTGCACTGCATTGTTCCTCTAGTTGTTGTATGCACACCCCTTTATATGCATTGTGGTTAGAAAGGTATCTAGGATACTGATTATTTTTTGGCGATTTCTTTTTGGCACAGTAAATGGCCCATTTTGTAAATGCTCATTTGTGTGCTTAAAAAGAATGTGTACTTCCCACCTCTGGGAAACATATATCTATGTTTGTATATGTCTGTATATGTACACACACACATTTGATCTGGTTGCTCTGTTCTATTAAATTTTCACTAGAATTTTGTCTACTTGAACTGTTTATGTTAACATTTCCAAGTATAATCAGACACTTGTCAATTTCTCCATATAATTCTAATTTTTGAGGTTCTGTTATTTAGGGGACAGATGATTTCCCAATTTGCTATCTATTCTTGTAAGAATGTTCCTTTAATCATTACAAAATATTACTCTTCATCTGGTTAATATTCATTGTTTGCAATTTGATTTTGTCTGATTTTAATATTGCTCTACCAGCTCTTTCTTTTAGTTAGCAATTTGCCCAGTAAATATGTATTCATTCTTTCATGTTTAACCTTATTGTGTCCTTTTTGTTCTGTCTTACTTATTTTTAGGTGTGCCTTAAAAAGGTCATATAGCTCATTTAAAAAATCCAAACGGACAGGCTGTTTTTTATATATGAGTTTTGTCCTCATGATTTCTTATATAGTTGGACATATTTCTGACCTCTCATTGGGGAGTTTTCCAGTATTCATGCTTTTTACCTCCCCTACTCCATACTACTTTTCTGCTTTTATTAGATTAAGAAAATCTTTTCTGTCTCCCTGCTTCTCATTTGGAATATATGCATCTATGTCAATACTTTTAATTATTACTTTTACATTCTTAACATACATACTTATCCTTATGTTTTTTCCATCAAAGTCTAATGTTGATTTGCCAAAACACTCTTCCTTCTGAGCAAGACAAGAATCTTAGCACCTTTTAAAACTGTATTCCAAATTTCCCTCTCCATATCTTATGCTCTTATTTTCTAATACTTAAATTTTTACAAATATTTACATATTTTAGGTTTAGTTTTTACACACATACAAATTAGTCATTATTTATAATCAATAACTATTTAGACATACCAGTTTGTTTTATTGATTTCTAATCTTACCATTTCTCGTTACATTCTACCAACTTCCTTCTGGGTATATTTTCTTCACTCAAGTACATTCTTTATTTGGGTCCTCTCTCTTTTTTTCTTGGTAAGCCTAGCTAAAGATTTATAAATTTTATCTTTTCAGTGAACCAGTTTTTAGTTTCATTCATCTTGGGCTATTAGGGTATTTTTGTAGCTCCATAAAAATTTTAGGATTATTTGCTCTAGTTCAGTGAAAAATGCCATTGGTACTTTGATAGGGATTGCACTGAATCTGTAGATTGCTTTGGGTAGTATGGCCATTTTAACAATATTAATTGTTAAATGCTCTTTCTATCCATGAGCATGGAATCGCTTCCCATTTATTTGTGTCTTCTTCAATTTCTTTCATCATTATCTTATACTTTTCAGAGTACAAGTCTTTCACCTCCTTGGTTAAATTTATTCCTAGGTATTTTATTATTTTTGATGCAGTTATAAATGGGATTGATTTCTTAATTTCTTTGTTAGTTCATTATTTATTTACAGAAACAAAACATATTTCTGTATGTTTATTTTGTATCCTGTGACTTGACTGAATTTATTAATTGATTCTATTAGTTTTTGGATGGAGTCTTTAGGGTTTTTATATATAGTCATTTTTTATATCATGTCATCTGCAAAAGTGACAATTTACTTCTTCCTTACCAATTTGGATGCCTTTTTTTTTCTTGCTTGATGGCTATGACTTGGACTTCCAGTACTATGCTGAATAAAAGTGATGAGAGGCACTCTTGTCTTGTTCCTGATCTTAAAGGAAAAGCTTTCAGCTTTTCACCATTGAGTATGATGTTAGCTGTGGGTTTTTTATATATGGCCTTTATTATGTTGAGATATGTTCTTTCTATAGCCCCTTTTGTTGAGAGTTTTTATCATGAATGAATGCTGAAATTTGTTAAATGCTTTTTCAGCATCTACTGAGATGATCATATGGTTTTTATCCTTTTTGTCAGTGTGGTGAATCACAGTGATTGGTTTGTAGATGTTGAACCAAATCCCTGGAACATGCATCCCTGGAACAAATCACACTGGCTGTGGTGAATAATCTTTTAAATGTATTTTTTTCTTTTTTAATATAATTTATTTTGGTATCATTAATCTACAGTTACATGTACAATATTATGGTTATTAAACTACCCCCTTCATCAGGTCCCCCCCACCAACCCCATTACAGTCACTGTCCGTCAGCGTAGTGAGATGCTATAGAGTCACTACTTGTCTTCTCTGAGTTGTACAGCCCTCACTGTGCCCCCCCAACATTACGTCTGTTAATCGTAATGCTCCTTTTTCCCTCTTATCCCTCCCTTCCCACCCATTTTCCCCAGTCCCTTTCCCTTTGGTAACTGTTAGTCCATTCCTGGGTTCTGTGAGTCTGCTGCTGTTTTGTTCCTTCAGTATTTTTTCTTTGTTCTTATACTCCACATATGAGTGAAATCATTTGATACTTGTCTTTTTCGGCTTGGCTTATTTCACTGAGCATAATACCCTCTAGCTCCATCCATGTTGTTGCAAATGGTAGGATTTGTTTTCTTCTTATGGCTGAATAATATTCCATGGTGTATATGTACCACATCTTCTTTATCCATTCATCTACTGATGGACACTTAGGTTGCTTCCATTTCTTGGCTATTGTAAATAGTGCTGCAATAAACATAGGGGTGCATCTGTCCTTTTCAAATTGGGCTGCTGCATTCTTAGGGTAAATTCCTAAGAGTGGAATTCCTGGGTCAAATGGTATTTCTATTTTGAGTTTTTTGAGGAACCTCCATACTGCTTTCCACAATGGTTGAACTAATTTGCAGTCCCACCAGCAGTGTAGGAGGGTTCCCTTTTCTCCACATCCTCGCCAACATTTGTTGTTGTTTGTGTTTTGGATGTTGGCCATCCTCACTGGTGTGAGGTGATATCTCATTGTGGTTTTAATCTGCATTTCTCTGATGATTAGCGATGTGGAGCATCTTTTCATGTGCCTGTTGGCCATCTGAATTTCTTCTTTAGAGAAGTCTCTATTCATGTCCTCTGCCCATTTCTTAATTGGATTATTTGCTTTTTGTTTGTTGAGGTGTGTGAGTTCTTTATATATTTTGGATGTCAACCCCTTATCGGATACGTCATTTATGAATATATTCTCCCATACTGTAGGATGTCTTTTTGTTCTACTGATGATGTCCTTTGCTGTACAGAAGTTTTCAGCTTGATATAGGCCTACTTGTTCATTTTTGCTTTTGTTTCCCTTGCTCGAGGAGATATGTTTATGAAGAAGTCGCTCATGTTTATGTCCAAGAGATTTTTGCCTATATTTTTTTCTAAGAGTTTTATGGTTTCGTGACTTACATTCAGGTCTTTGATCCACCTTGAGTTTACCTTTGTGTATGGGGCTAGACAGTAGTCCAGTTTCATTCTCTTCCATGTAGCTGTCCAGTTTTTCCAACACCAGCTGCTGAAGAGGCTGTCATCTCCCCATTGTATATACAAGGCTCCTTTATCAGATATTAATTGACTGTATATGTTTGGGTTAATGTTTGGATTTTCTATTCTGTTCCACTGGTCTGTGGGTCTGTTTTTGTGCCAGTACCAAATTGTCTTGATTACTGTGGCTTTGTAGTAGAGCTTGAAGTCAGGGACCGTAATTCCCCCTGTTTTATTCCTCCTTCTCAGGATTGCTTTGGCTATTCAGGGTCTTTTGTGGTTCCATATGAATTTTAGAATTATTTGTTCCAGTTCATTGAAGAAAGCTGTTGGTAGTTTGATAGAGATTGCATTGAATCTGTAGATTGCTTTAGGTAGTATAGCCATTTTGACCATATTTATTCTTCCTAGCCAAGAGCATAGGATGAGTTTCCATTTGTTAGTGTCCTCTTTCTCTTCGGAGTGTCTTGTAGTTTTCAGAGTACAGGTCTTTCACTTCCTTCGTTAGGTTTATTCCTAGGTATTTTATTCTTTTTGATGCAATTGTGAATGGAATTGTTTTTCTGATTTCTCTTTCTGTTAGTTTATCATTAGTGTATAGGAAAGCAACAGATTTCTGTGTGTTAATTTTATGTCCTGCAACTTTGCTGAATTCAGATATTAGTTCTAGTAGTTTTGGAATGGAGTCGTTAGGGTTTTTTATGTACAGTATCATGTCATCTGCAAATAGTGACAATTTGACTTCTTCTTTACCAATCTGGATGCCTTGTATGTCTTTGTTTTGTCTGATTGCTTTGGCTAGGACCTCCAGTACTATGTTGAATAACAGTGGAGAGAGTGGGCATCCCTGTCTTGTTCCCGATCTTAGATGAAAAGCTTTCAGCTTCTCGCCGTTAAGTATGATGTCAGCTGTGGGTTTGTCATATATGGCCTTTATGATGTTGAGGTACTTGCTGTCTATACCCATTTTGTTGAGAGTTTTAATCATGAATGGATGCTGAATTTTGTCAAATGCTTTTTCAGCATCTATGGAGATGATCATGTGGTTTTTGTTCTTTTTGTTGATGTGGTGGATGATGTTGATGGATTTTCGAATGTTGTACCATCCTTGCATCCCTGGGATGAATCCCACTTGATCATGGTGTATGATCCTCTTGATGTATTTTTGAATTCGGTTTGCTAATATTTTGTTGAGTATTTTTGCTTCTACGTTCATCAGGGATATTGGTCTGTAATTTTCTTTTTTGGTGAGGTCTTTGCCCGGTTTTGGTATTAGAGTGATGCTGGCTTCATAGAATGAGTTTGGAAGTATTCCCTCCTCTTCTATTTTTTGGAAAACTTTAAGGAGAATGGGTGTTATTTCTTCTCTATATGTTTGGTAGAATTCAGAGGTGAATCCATCAGGTTCGGGGGTTTTGTTCTTGGGTAATTTTTTGATTACTGATTCAATTTCGTTGCTGGTGATTGATCTGTTTAGTTTTTCTGTTTCTTGCTTGGTCAGTCTTGGAAGGTTGTATTTTTCTAAGAACTTGTCCATTTCTTCTATGTTTTCCAGCTTCTTATCATATAGATTCTCATAATATTCTCTTATAATTCTTTGTATTTCTGTGGGGTCCGTCATGATTTTTCCTTTCTCATTTGTGATTGTGTTTATGTGTGTAGATTCTCTTTTTCTCTTAATGTGTCTGGCTAGGGGTTTACCTATTTTGTTTATTTTTTCAAAGAACCAGATCTTGGTTCCATTGATTTTTTTCTATTGTTTTATTCTTCTCAATTTTATTTATTTCTTCTGTAGTCTTTATTATGTCTGTCCTTCTGGTGACTTTGGGCTTCATTTATTCTTCTTTTTCCAATTTCAATAATTGTGTCTTTAGACTATTCATTTGGGAATGTTCTTCCTTCTTTAAATAGGCCTAGATTGCAATATACTTTCCTCTTAGAACTGCCTTTGCTGTGTCCCACAGAAGTTGTGGCTTTGTGTTGTTGTGGTCATTAGTCTCCATATATTCTTTTATTTCTGTTTTGATTTGGTCGTTAACCCACTGATTAACTAGGAGAATGTTGTTAAGTCTCCATGTATTTGTGAGCCTTTTTGTTTTCTTTCTAAAATTTATTTCTAGTTTTATACCTTGGTAATCTGAGAAGTTGGTTGGTAGGATTTCAATATTTTTGAAATTACTGAGGTTCTTTTTGTGGCCTAGTATGTGGTCTATTCTGGAAAATGTTCCATGTGCACTTGAGAAGAATGTGTATCCTGTTGCTTTTGGGTGTAGAGTTCTGTAGATGTCTGTTAGGTCCATCTGTTCTAGTGTGTTGTTCAGTGCCTCTGTGTCTTTACTTATTTTCTGTCTGGTTGATCTGTCATTTGGAGTGAGTGGTGTGTTGAAGTCTCCTAAAATGAATGCATTGCTGTCTATTTCCTCCTTTAATTCTGTTAGTATTTGTTTCACATATGCTGGTGCTCCTGCGTTGGGTGCATATATATTTATAATGGTTATATCTTCTTGTTGGACTGACCCCTTTATCATTATGTAATGTCCTTCTTTATCTTTTGCTACTTTCTTCGTTTTGAAGTCTATTTTGTCTGATACAAGTACTGCAACACCTGCTTTTTTCTCTTTGTTGTTTGCATGAAATATCTTTTTCCATCCCTTCACTTTTAGTCTGTGTATATCTTTGGGTTTGAGGTGAGTCTCTTGTAAGCAGCATACAGATGGGTCTTGCTTTTTTATCCATTCTGTTACTCTGTGTCTTTTGATTGGTGCATTCAGTCCATTTACATTTAGGGTGATTATTGATAGATATGTACTTATTGCCATTGCTGGCTTTAGATTCGTGGTTACCAAAGGTTCAAGGGTTGCTTCTTTACTATCTATCAATCTAACTTAACTTTCTTGTTAAGTAATTTTAAACACTGTCTGATGTTTCTTTATTTCTCTCCCTTCTTATTCTTCCTCTCCCAATCTTTATATACTAGGTGTTTTATTCTTTGCCTTTAGTTAGTATTTGGATGGTCTGCTTTCTTTGCTATGATTTTATTTTCTCTGGTGACATCTTTTTAGCCTTAGGAATGCTTCCATCTAGAGCAGTCCATTTAAAATATCCTGTAGTGGTGGTTTATGAGAGGCAAATCCTCTCAGCTTTCGTTTGTCTGGAAGTTGTTTAATCCCTCCTTCATATTTAAATGATAGTCGTGCTGGATACAATATTCTTGGTTCGAGGCCCTTCTGTTTCATAACGTTAAATATATCATGCCATTCTCTTCTGGCCTGTAAGGTTTCTGTTGAGAAGTCTGATGGTAGTCTGATGGGTTTTCCTTTGTAGGTGATCTTTTTTCTCTCTCTAGCTGCCTTTAATATCCTGTCTTTATCTTTGATCTTTGCCATCTTAATTATTATGTGTCTTGGTGTTGTCTTCCTTGGGTCCCTTGTGTTGGGAGATCTATGAGCTTCGGTGGACTGCGAGACTACTTCCTTCCCCAGTGAGGGAAAGTTTTCAGCTACTATTTCTTCAAAGACACTTTCTATCCCTTTTTCTCTCTCTTCTTCCTCTGGTACTCCTATAATGCGAATATTGTTCCGTTTGGATTGGTCACACAGTTCTCTTAATATTCTTTCATTCCTAGAAATCCTTTTATTTCTCTCTGCCTCAGCTTCTCTGTATTCCTTTTCTCTGATTTCTATTCCCTTAACAGTCTCTTGCATCTCATCCATTCTGCTGTTACGCCCGTCAATCGCTTGTCTGATTTCTGCATTGTCTTTCCTCAGTTCCCTCACTTCCTCCCTCAGCTCTTGCACTTTTCTCTGTAGGTCCATCAGCATGGTTATGACTTTTATTCTGAATTCTTTTTCAGGAAGACTGTGCATTTCCATCCCTTCAGGCTCCCTCTCTGGGGTTGTCTGGTTGATTTTGGTCTGAACTATATTCCTCTGTCTTTTCATGGCTATAGAAGTGGTCGCTGGTAGTTGCCATGTATGTCAGCTGGGCTCTTTAAGACTTTAAAAAGAGAAAAAAAAAGAAAAAAAAGAAAGAAAGAAAGAAAAAAGGAAAGAAAACAAAAACAAAACAAAAAAAAACAAAACAAAAAAACAAAAAAAACGCCCACCAGGACGTAGATTCTGTGGGAATGCTGTAGGTGGCGCTATTGCCCCACTATTCCACAGCTGTGACTGCGCCGCTCCGCAGGGCCCTTTATCACTCTGGCAGGGGTGGGAACGAATAGGAGGCTGTTGATCTCAGTGAGAAGTGTAAGTATGGCTACGCTTCCTCAGTCGCCAGCTAAGGCGTCTGAAACTCCCCAGGACTCCCAGCCTGCTGGGCTGAGTGTGCTGGGGCGATCCGGCTCCTCCGCTGGGCTCCTGTCTCTTTAAGACCGCTGAAGAAAGCGCGCACTTTTTTTTTTTTCCTTCCCGGAGCCGGCTGCAAGCCCCTGGCGCGTTCCCCGCTCAGATCCTGCCCCTCTGTCTCTCCAATCTCCGCTGCACTGCGCGATGTGGGTCAGCGCTCCCCACGCAGATCACCGGGGCTGGCTACTTCGCAGGGTGTGCTTCCACTCCCTCCCGGCTCTGAATCCTCTCCTCCCGCCGGTGCGCTGGGGTGGGGGAGTGCTCGGGTCCCGCCAGGTCGCGGCTCCATATCTTACCCGCCTCTTGGGGCGCCGAGTCCTCTCAGGTGTAGCTGCACGCTGTGTGCTTTCCTGTGAATTCTGGTCTCTCTTTTAGGAATAGTTGTATTTGCTGTATTTTCGTAGATAAATATAGTGTTGGGAGGAGATTTCTGCCTCCCTGCTCACGCTGCCATCTTCCCGGAAGTCCCCTTTTAAATGTATTTTTGAATTTGGTTTGGTAATATTTTGTTGAGTATTTTTGCATCTATGTTCAGCATGGAAATTGGTCTGTAACTTTTTTTTTTTGTAGTGTTTCTGGTTTTGGTTTCAAGGTGATGCTAGCCTCATGGAATAAATTTGGAGCATTCCTTCCTCTTCCATTTTTGGAATAGTTTGAGAAGGATACAGATTAACTCTTCTTTAAGTGTTTGGTAGAATTCTCCTGTGATGCCATCTGATCCTGGTATTTTGTTTGTTAGGAGTCTTTGGTTACTGCTTAATTTCATTACTAGTAATTGGTCTGTTCAGATTTTATATTTCTTCCTGATTCAATCTTGGGAGATTGTATGTTTCTAGGAATTTATCAGTTTCTTCTAGGTTGTCCAAATTGTTGGTTTATAATTTTGCATAGTAATCTCTTATAATTGTATTTCTGTGGTGTCAGTTGAAACTTTCATTTCTAATTTTGAGTCCTCTCTCTTTTCTTCTTCATGAGTCTACCTAAAGGTTTATCAATTTTGTTTATCTTTTCAAAAAACCAGCCCTTATTTTCATTGATCTTATCAAGTACATTCTTTAGTAGATATTTCAGAGGGCATCTGAGGGTTGAAAACCCCTTTTAGTCTTTGTAAATCTGGAACTATTTTACTTCACTCTTAAAGTTGGGTATAAGATTCTAAATTGATAGTTATTTTCCATCAGCACTACTTGGGTCTCCATGGGTCTCCAAGATACAATTTCAATGAGTTCTGACAACTCTTGTTGCTAATAAACAGGCTTCTGCCAGTCTAGATATCATCTCCTTGTTAGAAATCTATCAATATTTGTCTCTAGCTTTAAGTTTCTGTTTTAATCCTTGATCTTATGCAGTTTAACCACAATATGTTGATTTGTTTTTATTTATCCTGCTCAGAATTTGGTGTGTGCTTTTCAAATTGAGGATGAATACTCCTTTATTGAATTCTGGAAAATTCTTATTAACTCTTTGAATATTTTGACTTTCCATTTTTGCTTTTCTTTTATAATAGAATTCCCATTTGATGTCTTCTGTTTCACTTTACCTTCTTGTCTTTTAACCTATTTTTTACTTTTTTCAAGTTCTTTAACTCTATGCAGCATTCTAGGGAATTTCTTCAAATCCATCTTCCACTTTATGGAATCTCACTAAGTCAGATTTGTTTTTATCTGTCCATTGGTTGTCATTTTAATGCTTTTTTCCACTTATAGTCTATTGGAATCTTTTTCAGATCTGCCTGTTGTTTTTTTCATAATGTCTGGCTTCATTTTAAGGATTCAATCCCTTCTTTATTCTCTTGGAAAAATGCAAGTACACTCATTTTAAAGTCTATTCTGAATTGTGTTGTTATTTCCAGTTTACAACTTGTTGTATTTGCCAACTATTTCTCATGGTGTTGGGTTTCCTTATATACTTTATAATTTTTATTTATAAGTTTTTCTTTGGAAGAATACAGGCATACCTTGGAGATATTACAGGTTCAATCCAGAGGAACTGATGGAATAGTTCCAGCCTAATTCTAAAGGCCTGAGAACCAGGAGAGCATATGGTATAAGTTCCAGTCTGAGTGAGTCTGAAGGCAGAAGACTGATGTCCCAGCTTGAAGGTAGTCAGAGAAAGAATTTTCTCACTCAGCCTTTTTGTTTTATTCAGGCCTTCAACATATTGGATGAGGCCCACCCACGTTGGGGAGGGCAGTCTATTGACTTGAATGTTAATCTCATACAGAAATCCTCCCACAGACACACACAGAATAATGTTTAAGCAGATACCTGGGCACCCATCACCCAATCAAGCTGACACCTAAAGATCAACCAGCATGGATTCCAAACAGTTCCAGGCATTCTGACCCAAGTTTAGAACTGGTTGTACTTGCTTTCAAGGGAAAAATGATATGGTGGGGATTCTGGAAGCACTCCCCTCGTGGGTCTTTGACTCTGGTCTTTACCTTCTGTGTCTCAGGTAATGCCAAACACAGCTTTGGAGGAGATGCAGGCATATTCTGGTGCATTTATGCCTGGAGAGGGAGAATGTGCACCTAATCAGCATGTAAAGACATTATGATAGAATTACATAGGGGTGTGAGGGGTAAACAAAACAGCATTAAGAAGACTTTAGAGCTTTAGAAATGTGAGTAAATTAGTGTATATAAGTGGATAATATTTAAGTGCCAAGCACTATTCTAAATGCTTTACTTATATTAACTCTTTTAATATTCTTAACCGCCCTATGAATTAAGTCCTATTATCACTATTTTACAGATGAAGCAACTGAAGCACAGAGAAGTTAAGGAATTTGCCCAAGGTCACATAGATACAAAGTACTACAGGAATTTGACTAGCTCCAGAGGCTATGCTTTTAGTCTACACTGTATACAGGGGGCTCAGTACCTTAACTTACTTTTTAGGAAAATGAAAGAAATGCAAAATACATCCATGTAATGAAGAAATTCGATGTGATCTTGGTGAGGGTGAAGACTTTAGTATACTCAAATTTAATGAAGGAATCAGATCATAGTGTAGTGTTTACTCAAAGGACTAAGTTTTGCTAACAACTATCTAACTTCTGTATTTGCTTAAAAATCTCGTCACTTTAGCTAAATAATGATAAAACCCAAGATTCAATCAAGTAGATTTAAAAGTCTAATTGGCTTTTTCAAGCAATCAATGAATGGGGCAGCATCCCCTCTAGCAAGGAGAGAAATGCTCTGAAGAGTTGTGCAAAATACAAGAGTTCTATAGACAGGAAGGGGGGCAAAATGTTACTAGCAAAAGAAAAGTTTAGGGATTATTTCAGGTAAAGTCACCCTCCCTTAGAAGGAAGAGCAGAGGGTCTTACACAGAGGACCTCACTAGTGATCAAGAAATTCCAGACTGATTGGCTTAAAATTCTACTCTTGGGAGAGACTGAAAATGAAATTAGGTAAGACATTAAGCCCACCTTTGGTGACTTGGCCTAGTGGGAGTGACCCCATGTTTTTCTTTTTAAGAATGAATAATTGATCATTAAGTTTCATGGTGATCTGTGATTTTATTTAGGCAAGTGTTTCAAAACCTATTTTTGATGTTTTTGACAGATTCCCAGGATGAAATTCTAAATGCAGCTCTATTGATTTGAAACATTCCAAATACTTTGTTGAACTGATTAGGCTTGTTTGATATGTTAAATTACATGGGAAGCATTGTGACATAAAAAATAATACTAAGGCTTTATATTTTATTTGTACAGGTATGTGGGTGTTCTAGAAATTATGTAGAATTCCTAGAAATTTATGTCCTGGTATAATGTTACATGTAATTCTTTTGTTACTTTCTGAGATTGCTGTCACTGAAACCTGATTATCAGAGAAATGCCCTAACTGACCTTTCATGCCAAGGAGGCAAGAATAGAAGCTATAAAGATTATGGCACATGAAAATGAAATTCATTCTGCTTCTGCAAAAATGACCCCACATTGCTAGATCTTTAGCCATCCTGATGTCCTTATAACATGACAACAGTCTGCTCCTGAATCCGAGAAATTAAAATGGGTAAACAATGGTTATAAATTAAATGAATAGTTAGGGCTATGGACAACACAAGCTGACTGCTTGGTTCTTCCCTCCTCCCTGGCAAACTCCATTTTTGGTTTTTGAGTTCCTTCACCTACCTTACTGCATTTAAGAAAAACTATTTTGATCCCCAGAAGCCTCAGACCTCTTCCCTTTAGACTTTTTGAACACCTGCAGCTGGAATTCATTTGACTGCCACTTAGTATGGGCTATCAATATGCTCTTGTTATTGCATGGATAAAGGCTCTGCCCTTGGTGCTTCTTAATCTACATTCTTCCCCTACAGGAAAACATAAATTGTTCACCCTTGGAATCACTACGGGTACCCCGTGCACTTCAACGAAGGACTTTATAAGATACTCTGATCCCTGGTTAGATGTCATTCCCTCCCTCCTTCCACAGAATGAAAGCTGATATCATCAAACATTGTTTGATATATTATGTGCCCCTGCAGGGTACAATTTTTCTTGGGCATACACCCGCACATCTTGGACTTTTGAATATTGAGGCAGCTGGACAATTACTAGCTAATGTCTTTTGGGTCACCTTATCTTTCCCCTCACCATCCTTGAAACCCATCTAACTTGTCACCTAAGGAAAAAGCCATATACATAATACAGAATTATCCAGATGAAAGCCCCTCTAATTATGAAGCCATTAGCTGTGGGAATGCCCATGGATGCAACCCCCCTTTTGGACCCTTCTGGCAACCTTGGCAATTATCGCCTGCAGAGGCTATTTTTCTGGTTAGGGGTTAGTACTTAACAACATGATATCATGCTACAAAATTTAACTAAAATGGTTAACAGAATCGCAGGATCTACTATCTGGGCCATGTGGACCCAGTGAAAGCCCTTGAACTCCTTGGGCTGGGTAGTCCTTGATAACAGGTTTGCATTAGACCACCTGATCCAAGCTCCAGGAGACATATGTGCCATTGCTAATACCTCATGTTGCACCTTGATAAACATGTCACATTAGGTAGAACTGGAAACCACCAAACTCCTTAAACTAGTTGAGCCTCTAAAGGGCCACTCGAGTTTCATCCCAGGTGGTTTAACCTTGACTTCTCTGACCTTTTTAGCTGGCTACCATCAGGAATTGTAGCCCTTCTATGATTGGGTTTACAGGTAATAATGGTGCTCCTTATATTGGGACTAAGCATCTGGCTCCTCTTTAAAATCATTCTAGCCTGTTTTAAAAGATGTCTGTGAGAGACCACCACCTCTATCCTGATCACACTGACCCAACACCATAGGACTTCAAACTCTCTCCAATGGGAAACCGGAACTAGTTTGACCCAAGAGGTTATGATCAGGATGTAACAGGTACCTTGGGTGATCTGCTATCATGCATGACCCAAGTTACTCAATTGACCCAAAGCTTCTAGCCTTGAAACCCTCCAGGGGACATATGGGCCTGGAGCAGATGGCCAGGTCACTCTGGCCTCAATATGAAACATAACATAATTGATCATTAACTTTCATCAGGCCTAATCAACAGGGGGAAGTGTAAAAACAAGACAAAACCAGGTGGGTTCTGTGCCCCACCTCCTACCCCCAATCCAGCTGTGCCGGAAAACAGAATGAATTCCATCAGGTTAACTTAGGCCCAAACAAAAAAGAATCAGCCATCCAGGCATTTTTGACAGGAGACCAGACCACACACATATTCTGTGCCCTCTGAGAAACCAGTTTCTGTAAATCAGTTCCTGCTGTGTTTCCACTGCTGTGGCAAAAAAAGACCACGAAGACCACAGCTAGGAAGTTAACCAATCAGCTGCAACTTGTATCAACCAGCAGAACTGACAAACTTGTATTCGTCATTTGCTTTCGTAAATGGACCTGAGTGGGAACTTGGGCTGGAACTTTTGCTATGAAAACGACCCCACCTCCTTTTGTTTCCTTAGAGCAGACGTTATTTTCATTTTATAGCTAGAGTTTCACTATAGAGCTAGGTTTGCAAACCTGTTTTGTGTGTGTGTGTGTGTGTGTGTGCGTGCAGGCACGCGTGCTTGAATTTCTTTATTCCTCTTTTTTGCAGTAAAATTCTCCTCCACCAAATTTCTTGTTCTACAGAGAAATTTTTTGACAGTATGCTGACTGGTCCAGTTGTGAATGAGACTGCGTTAGTTATTCTTGTTCTTCCAGATCTGTCCTCTACCCTCTCTGCCTTGTCCTTTGCTCTAGGAAGTCATCTATAGTCTGTATAACTCTGCTCCCTTGTCCTTCTGCTTTCAATTTCATTCAGTCAGTAAGAGGAACCGGCAAGAGAATAGGGAGTGGAGGAAGAAAGAGATCAGTATTCATTCCCCCAGCTCCTTCCCTGTGGTTTGGCAGTGGCTCTGTGGCTCCTCCACCTAAGGCCACGTCTCTTGGTGGACTCAGATACCTCTCTTCCCACCCTTTGCTTCTCCGTCTTCCTGCTGTTGATAGTAACCCAGGGCTTCACCATCCCCTGTTGCTTTCCTTAACCCTACCCACATCTATATACATTTCCTTATTTGAATTCCCATCAGCCAAGCCCTTGAACCATCTATTTTCACCTGTGAAGTTGACATTGGCTGGTGTTCATGATTGTTTAAGGAAGTTAAAAAACCAGTTTCCTTGAAATTTAGGATTAAAATTTACAGGATTCATTGATAGAACTACATCTTAGCTGACTTTTTCCACAATAGCACTGTATAACAAACTTTTACGGGCTGAGTTTGTTCTCAGTTCTTGTCCCCACTTGCAGCAAAGAACTGAAAGGCAGAGACACAGTAGGAAGCAGAAAGAAAGTTTTATTTGAATACACTCCAAGGGAGGAGTGGGCCAGAGTCAAGATAGACAAAGGCAGGCTGCTTACTGTGAGGCTTCTATTATGGGGTTTCTGGCAAAGCAAAGAAGTCCTTGATTGACATTCTTTGGCTTTGGGGGCCTGATCTGATTGGAGGATTGAAGACATGTCTGCACTCTGATGTTTTTATCTGGAGAATTTTGTCACCTGGGGAGTGCTTGTACTCTGAGGTTTCTGATCTGTGGAGTGTCTATGCCATTCAAGTCACTGTCAGTCCTTGTGGCTTCATTTAATTAATCCTCTGAGTTGTCTCTGGCTCTCTGGATTTCTCTGATTAACTCCCTGAGTTTCTGATGGGCCCCTCCCTCTTTTCATACTACTCATATCTGTCTTTCTGCCTAATAAAACCACCCCAACAATGCTTACAACAAACATTTACTCTCAAGCTCTTGGGTTCAAAGATCCAACTGTGGTTCTGTTGGGGAAGAAATCCAGTTCAGAGATACAGGGAAATCAGAGTGAAAAGAACCCATTAAAGCAGGAATAGCAGGAAATGGCAGCAGCCATGCAGGCAGCTGAGAGCATGGAAGAACAGAGGCAGGAAAGGGAAGCCCATTGAACTCCTGCTTGGCATTGGGCAACTCCCTTGCGAACTCCTAAAGCCAGGGTCACCTGGTGTCCAGTGTCCACTTGAATCTGTGTGGCATGATAAGTAGGCCCCTACCACTCCAGGATTTGGGCGAGTTGCAGAGCACTGGATGGAGTGAGATTATTATGTTCTGAGAACTTCCCAAAGGCAAAAAGAGGAGATTTTCAGGGAGGCTACTAAAGAGCATGATTGTACAGCTGCAGTCCTGTCAGGGTCACCCAGGTGACTGGAACTTGCAAGCCCAAATCAGAGCTCTCAGTATCCCCCTCACCTACTTGTCTGGAGTAGAAGAGAGAGATATACACTTGAAGAAAGAGGAGTGTGGGCAACCTCAGAGAGGAGGTGTGCTTAAGGGTTTAGGGTCTGGGGTTTTATAGGGTCTTTTGAGTAGGAGTCAGCATAAGTCATGATATATACAGGTGATTCTTAATTTCTTTGAAGTTTTGTCTTAAGAATAGGGTTATTTAGGTGACTGTGTTGGTCCAGATCTTGGCATTCTTTATCCACATAGGTTTATTTATGCTTTGGTGGTCTATCTCCTGTCCTGGTTATAAAGTTAATTAGGGGGCTAGAAGAAGAGGAAGAGCAGCATATATATTAAGTTAAAGAATAAGCTGGACCTTTTTTGCAGGCCAAGTAGATTTTACGATGGCATGACCCTTGTCCTATTTCCCTGCTCTACTTCATGGGGTCAGGTAGAGAAGTCCTTGACTGGCTTTTCTTTATCTGGGCAATATCTGGCCATTCCAAGTCACTCCTGGCCTTCAAAGCTTCAACTAATTAACCAATTAACTCTGTGAGCTCTTTCTGGCTCTCTGGTTTTTATCTGGTTAACTCTCTGAGTCCCTTTTGGTGGGCTCCACTGGCCTTATTCTCCTTCCACCCATCTCATGTCTATTTTTCTGCTTAACAGTTCAGCAGATCTAGGCTGGGCTCAGCTGAGTGACTCTGCTTAGAGACTGCTGGTCAGCTGGGCTTGGCTTCAGGCCATTGGTTCAGTTTGGATTTGCTTCCAGGGTTTTCTTCTGGAGCCAAAGCTGAAGTAGCAACAGCGTACCTTGGGCGTGTTCTTCTAATAGCAGATCATTGGGAGTCAGGAGAAAAAGCCAATCTGCACAAACATATTTCAGCCTTTGTTAACAACCCTTCGGCTAAAGCAAATGTTATGGCTAAGCCCAGGGTTGTAGGGTATGGTCTACTCTAAGGCCATGACAAGCATGTGATGTGTAGCTTTATTACAGGGGAAGGAAGCATTGGAAACTAATTCATTCCACCACAAATAATAAGATCTGTTCATTGAATATAGAGCTTGCACTTATGATGTTGCTAAATTTAATATTAATTTAAACCCTAGTAATCACAAAGAGACTTCAGTGCGCAAAAGTTGCCCTTCAAATAATAACTGTTAACATAATGTTGAAAGTTTTACTTCCTAGGCTCTTTTTGGAGTACTTTACAAGTATTAACTCACTTAATTCTTAACCTCATGAGATAAGAGGTAGGTGCTATCATCATCTTACCTTTTTACCAGTGAAGATATTGAGACACTAAATAACTCATCCAAGATCACACAGCAAGTAGAGGGCAGGAGTGAAGCTCTAGGTTCATCTTTTAACCAGTACACTGTACTGCCTATACTGCCTATTGAAGGCATCCAGACAATTCAGAAGACAGTTGAGCAGCCTTTCAAGTCTGTGTTCCTTTTGCCTTGGCCACATCAATGCCACACTTCTTGACTGCCCAGGTCACGCTGAAGTCAGCAGGGAAGCATCCTCAACTTCTGTCTTTGTGTCACCATTCCAGACTCAGCCCTGGTCCTTTTTCTGTCTCTGCTGCATCTCGCCCATGCTCACTGACCTGGGCGCTCCCCTAAGCCCAGACAGCAAGGCAGTCGAACGGCTGTCTGGCCAGCACACCTAGCTCCCAAGACTCTGGGTTTCACTTTTCTCAGGTGAGAATGAGATAAATGCAGCATTGAAAGCCCGACATTGTTCTGAGCATAAAATAGCATAATCGATCCATTCCTTCTCCATCAGATAGGTTTTAAATATCAACTAAGAGCCAGCCCCTATGCTAGGGGTGTGATGGGGAGCAAAACAGAAGTGATGCTGCTTTTCAGGGAATGTGGAAAAGGGCAGCAAGCACACACACACACACACACACACACAAATGTACAACTACAAACTCCCACCAGGTCTGTGACCAGAAAGTACTGGGTGCTATAAGGACACCAAAAGAGGAACCTGACCAGATCTGGAAAAAGCTTCTTTGAGGAACTGACAATTAACCAGAGCTGAAAATAAAAGCCAGACAAAAGCAGCATGGGGTGTAGAAGGGTCTTTGGGAAGAAAGAGTAGCAGGGAGAGCTTGAACACCTTCATAGCTCATTGAGATCATAGCATGATCTGTTTAGGACCTTCCCCCCTAAAGCCCTATCCAAAACACCATAGCTTAATTCTTTTTCTCAAGCAAATGACACAACTTTCTTTTCCCTTGATATAATGGCAAGCCAGGTGTTGCAGGAGGTCATTAAGAGAAGGTGACTGCTGGACTCACAGAACCCAAGAACGGACTAATAGTTACCAAAGGGAAAGGGACTGGGGAAAATGGGCGGGAAGGGAGGGATAAGAGGGAAAAAGGGCCATTACGATTAGCAGATGTAATGTTGGAGGGGCACGGGGAGGGCAATACAACTCAGAAGACAAGTAGTGATTCTATAGCATCTCACTATGCTGATGGACAGTGACTGTAATGGGGTTGGTGGGGGGGACCTGATGAAGGGGTAGTTTAATAACCATAATATTGCACATGTAATTGTAGATTAATGATAATAAAATAAATTATATTAAAAAAAAGAATGGGAATATACTGTAAGTGCAGACTGCATACCAGACTTCTGAGACCCTGTGCACAAACATCTCATTCATTATCATTTTTATACTAAGTACATGCTGAAATTACACTACTGTATGGTAGGTTAAATAAATTATATTATTAAAATATACTATTAAAATTAAAAAAAAAAGAGAAGGTGACTGCTGGTTGATCCTGGAGCTGGACCTGGGCTTCGGGGCTCCTCACTTCTCCCCTGCCTTTGAATGTGTGCTCTGCCCACCTTTCCCACAGTGAGACCTGTTCCAAGGTGTAGCACTGAGAGTACAGTGGTGTGGAAACCTTCTGGACCATGTATGTGACTGGACCTAGTTAAGGCCACTACATAAACTTCTGAGTCTGGCAGGTGGATGTGAAGATCTACTCATCTTGTGGCTGCTTGGGACAAACCCCATAAGTAAGTTCCCGTGCTTAAACCTGCCACCTACTAATCTGGAGTGGCCTGCCTCTTCCTCCATCTCTCCCTGCTCTCTGTGTATATGGGCCAGTTTGCAAACCAGCACCAGGGTGTTTTGTCCCTGCTCTTCAGTCCTTTACAGCTGACCCCCATTTTTTCTCTTTCAATATATATTTACTGAACATCAGCAAGGACTGGATTTGGGGAGGAGGAAGAACTAGTGACTCAGGGTGAGAAAACCATCTCACCACTCAAGGCAGTCATCCACTCAGCCAGTCAATGAGCAGGACCTCTCTGAGCAGGCCTGTGTGAGCTCTGGGAGTAGAAAACTGAATGAGCATATGGTCAAATTCCTCTGGAGCTAAGATGTGGCTATCAGACACCTGCACTTAGATGGGATGTCAGGAATCATTTGACTTCCTTCTTCCCTGAGCATCCTTCCTCTTGACTGAGAGCACTGTTTTAATTGGACCCAGATTTAAAGCTCTCTTAAATAGTTTTTCAAGAACACCTTCCTGAAGGTGCAGATAGGGCACCAGGACCTGCGGGAGGCACTTGAGTTCCTTGCAGGTCATTAGAAGCTTCTCCCACAAGGAACAAGTAGACAAGAGCCCTGATGTCAAAGATAAAGAGTTTGGC
Source organism: Smutsia gigantea (assembly GCA_032199065.1). Lineage (NCBI taxonomy): Eukaryota > Metazoa > Chordata > Mammalia > Pholidota > Manidae > Smutsia > Smutsia gigantea. The sequence goes on from JAVSCE010014159.1 coordinate 203,926, forward strand.
CCTCGGCTCAGTGACACCAGTGCCAGAGGTGAGGGTACGGTACGAGGCACCAGGATTAGCTGGAATGACCAAGTACAGAGGACAACCAAATTACTTAAGAATTCGCCCATCTGTCAAAGTGATAGCCAAAATTGGGCTCAGAGCCAGGGACAAGTGGATGTCTTGTGGTGGTGGTAGTAACTAGCCGCAGTGAAAAAGCCTAAGGCCACCCACTGGGGGAGGCCCACCTGTAGGTGGAGTCCATACAGTGCCAGGAATGAGATGTGCACAGGCTTGTCCACTATTAGGGCTTCTGTTAGTCTTAAGGGGCCATTTTTTCCCCCACCCTTCAGGGCAGCCCTGAACTCTTCTTGGCTCTGGGTCCAGACACCCAGTGACCACAGCTTGGCTCTGCCATGGGCAACAGGTGTTTGAGCTCCTGGCTGATCAAGCTGAAAAAGCGTAAACACATCCTCACTTAGCTGACTTTCCCTTCCTGCCAATCATCCTCAGAGCAGGCAGAGACTCCCAGCCCCACAGAATTTACCCTGAAACTGAAATCACCAGTCATAACATATCTGTGAGGCAGAAGTTATGGTTGCATTAATCCCATCCCCACTTCCAAGTCACAAGAAGAGGTTTCCTGTTCAGCGCTGGTGATGCTGGGAGGTACAGCAGAGCTAGCCCTGACTGGCTGTACTGATCAACTCTTGGGGGCATGTCCTTGCTCTGTCCCTCACCACACAAGTTTGAACAAGTCATGAAATCTCTCCTAGGCTAGGTCTTCACATCTGTGAAGTGGCTCACAGCCTTATTACAAGGGCTGAATTAAGGAGAGTAATATATGTGAAAGCCCTTTGTAAGCAATTAGGTCTTTTTACTACATGCAAGGGGTAAGTACACGTTTTCCTGATCAGTCTTGTCTAGCAAAGCATAACATCCCTTTTAGAGCTGTCCTAGAAAAGAGTTATCTGCAGTTGGTACTTTAGGGCTTCCCTCCAGCAAGGTTTTCCTTTTCTGCTGGCTGCTAAGAAGCTGGGAGCTGAGTATGGGACTCACCCTCACCAAGGCTGTAGATCCCTTCGGCATTTCCTTCTACTCCTTCCAGACTTATTTGATTTGATTGACAAGCTGTCTTTTTTCTTGGATTGTATGTATCTGTCTTAAATCCTTTTTTGGACACTGTAGGGTGTAATTACATACATACTGTATACACACAGAAACCCTGGTCATTTTGCATGCTATTGTTTTATTTAAGAAAAATCCCATGTTTGCGATTGAGGTGGGTCGCGTAAAATACAGTACAATCGCACACTCTTGAGATGAATCACAGGAAGCGCCCAGCGCTGGGCCTGGCTTTGGAAAAGTGTTCTGCAAATGCTAATTTCACCTGAAATTCACCAGACTCTTCGCTAAGGCATTGAATGTCTTCACAGATCTGTTAGAGGGATTCAGCTCATTCCAGCTTTCCTTTTCCTGTCTTTCTCCAGAATAGTTCCGTTGGGGTGGGGGGTGAAGTGGAGGGTGGTGGCCGGGCAAAGTCCAAACTTGGCCAACCCAAGAGCGCTCTGCGGGAGGGGCCGTGGGGCTCGTGGACGCGTGGACCCATCTTCCCCGGGAAGGAAAGGTGGTAGGGAGACTAGAGGTGGGCGCGTTCTTTAAGGTAGAGAGAGAAGTCCAATTACCCACCGAGAAGAAAGGGTCCCAGGTAGAGGGTGGAGTGGAGAGAGAAGCGCGGGAGCCGCACTGCAGCCCTGGGGCAGGGCGCGCTCCACACCCAATGTGCGGTGCGAGCACTTGCTCCGGCAGCCTGGGGAGCGTGAACCAGCGGGAGAAGGCAAGCGCGGGGGACGCTGGTTGGGGACCGGGCACCTGCTCCTGTCCATTCTCTCCCAGCCCCTGGCTATTCAGAGGTTTGGGTAAAACGCGGAATCCACGCGGTCCACTGCAGAAAGGTCCCCTTCTGTCAATTCGGACCACCGACGCGGTGGAGTCTGGCTGGCCTGGGGACTCCACGTTCGAGCAACGGAAACTGCTTGATTCGCTGGGGGCTTCCGAGTCACCCAGAAGCGATTCTAATCCCAGCTCCTCCACTTACTGGCAGATCGTCCCACTTTGCTTCAGTTTCGCTGTCTTAAAAGTGGGGCTAATAATTATACTCACCTCTTAAGGGCTCTTGTGAATAAATGGCACCACGTAAATAAAGCGTTTAGCGCCGAGCCGGTACCTAGTATCATTAACGGGCTGCGGTCGATATTGTCACCTTCTTGAGTGCTCCAGGACGTGGGCCAGTTGTGGCTCTGTTGGCAGTGTGAACTGGTCGTCCCCTAAAAACCACAAAGATGCTTGGATGGACTGGCGCCAGGCTGGGTGCACCGACAGGCCCAGAAGGTGGGCGGGCGTGGTGGTGACGTGGACAGGGACCCACCCAAGCTCCTACACCCGTCCTGGTCGCAAGAACTTGCTGCGGCTGGGGCCAGGGCTGGGCAGTCTGCCGGATGGCCGCGGCGCTCCAGCAGCTCGCTGCGTGCCAGGCGACGGTATTTGGGATGACTTTGGCCAGGTGAGCGCCCCTGGAGCCCAGAGGAGAGGAAGGTCAGACTTGGCCCGCGGGCGCGCGGCGGGACAGCGGCCGGGTGCGGGGGCCGCTGACTCCTGAGCGGAGGGAGAGTGCAGTTAGTCTCTAAATTAAGTCCAACCCACCCCCAACGTAGGCGGTAGCAGCGGGGAAGGGAACGGCGCTGGGGGACGCGGTTGGGGGCCTGAATGCTGCGCCCGCAGGGAACGCTGGCTTGCGGGTTGGAAACGTGGAAGTGGTCTCTGGTCCCCGGAAATGTGTAGGGTGGACGTCCCAAGGTTGGGAATCCACCTTCGCAGCGCGGGTTTTGGATCTCGAGACTTGGAACCTGAGGCTCTGAGCAACTCTGGGGCCGCGGGCTCAGGGCAGTCGGGAAGCTCTGGCGGCGTCCCTCCGCAGCTTCGCAAACAGCCCGGAGAGTGTCAGGGAATTTGGAAAGCCAGTTTTCAGGTCTAGACGCACAGTCTCAAGGCAGAGTGCGCACCTGTTAGGTGGCCCCGGGCACCCAAGAGCCTTTGAAGGGAAGCATAATAATCAAAGGAGAAAAAATAGACTTGGAGATCTAATTTGATTTTTACTTAAACCACAAAGAAGGATCAGAAATACATTTTGTGCCTTCTTAACCCCAGAGTTTATTTTCTTTCTAATTTTCAAAACTAGAACAATCGTTTAACACTGCCAAGGGAAGTCATCTCGCGAAAATGCAAAAACGTGTTCATGAGATGTTTCAAACGCATTAAAATGAAACACACATTATATAGAAGATGCGGTGGGACAAGGGGAAGGGAGGCATCCATCGAATATTCCTGGCAAAGTTTCAGCGTTCTTCTTGCCTAATCTTCCCCCACCCCACATTCCTTAATAAGTGACCCAGGAGTCTTGGCACCAGGCTTGAAACTAGTGCCAACGAATTTAAAGCCGGGAAGTCCTCGGCAAACCTGACTTTTCCTTAACAAAATCACAGCTGGAATCATGCAGAAAATGCCTGGGTTTTAACTGATGTATAAAGAGATATCTGCATCTTTAGGAGCTTAAGACTGCTGGCCTGTGTGACTGAGGGGGAACTAAATTTTCTTCTTCAGAAGAAACTTCTGTTAAATTATTTCAGACAACAAATGATGTTTGGTAATTTTACTATGTGGTAAGCATCGTACTGGACACGGGGAATGCAACTACCCTGATCTCCTGGAGGAGTGGTGAAAATAGTAGATTTGACATCAGCTGCTCATTTTTAACACTTTCTTCCTCTATAAGATGTAATTATTTTCAGTAATAATCATGTAATAATCACTAGTAATTATTACTTTCTTGCTTTTCTTTCATTTGAAGGCAATTAAAAATAAACTACAATTTTGAAAGATATTCAAACTGAATAAAATATTTTATGTGTGAATTTAAATTCACACTTACCCAAACAAAATATCACACTTGGCAGTTCTCACTGTTTGCTGTTTTAAAATGTAAACACTGATGAAAAACTCAAAGTGGTCACTCATTATGACAGAACTAAAGTGACTGAACTTTGGTTTCTTCATCTTTAAAATCACTGTGCTGTTAGTGTTTATTTCACGCCTACTGCTTAAATGGAGGAACAGGTAATAATACCACAAAGGTTAGAGACAAACTGTCCCCTATGCCTGCTTGAGCAATTCTGAGCATTATAAACTTACTCTGGTTGCAAATTTACTTTGAAAGGTACCTATGTAGCCGAGCTAGGTGTTTGTTGGGAGGCATCTGTGTAAATGTGAGTTCTTCAGATTCATTTACATGCAGAATGTCACTTTCATAAAGGGTCAGTAATAAAATATGCTAATATGAAGTTATCATGTATTATTAAAATGTAACAGTAACTGCAGCAAATGCTTAGAACTTAGACCAGCTATTCTTTTTATTTTATTAAAGTATCGTTAATATACAATCTTGTGTTGGTTTTAAATGTACCTCACAGTGGTTCAGTAGTCCCTGTGACCTACCTATATTGTGATTAGGAATTATAGTGCCCCTTTATCTCCCTCTCCCTCACCTTCCCTACCTGCCCCAACCCCTCTGCCTTGGTAACCACTAGTCTCTTCTCAGTGTCTTTGAGTCTGCTGCTGTTTTGTTCCTTCTGTTTTGCTTTGTTTTTATATTGCACAAGTAAGTGAATTCATATGGTGTTTGTCTTTCTCCACCTGGCTTATTTCGCTGAGCATAATACCCTCTAGATCCACCCATGTTGCTGCAAATGGGAGGATTTCTTTCTTTTTATGGATGTATAATACTCCATTGCCTATATGTACCACATCTTCTTTATTCATCCATCTATTGATGGACACTATTGATGGACATCTTGGCTATTGTAAATAATGTGGTGATAAACATGGGGGTACGTGTATCTTTTCAAATCAGAGATTTTGTTTTCTTTGGGTAAATTCCTAGGAGTGGAATTACTGGGTCAAATGGTATTTCTATTTTTACTTTTTTGAAGAACACCATACTGCTTTCCAGAGCCATTGTACCAATTTACATTCCCACCAACAGTGTGGGAGGGTTCCCGTTTCTCCACATTCTCGCCAGCATTTGGTGTTAGACCAGCAGTTCTTGATCTCTTTGGTCTCGGGATCCTTTTCATACTCTTAGAAATTATTGAAGACCATAAAGAACTTTTGTTTACGTGGGCTGTACCGATTCCTATTACCATATTAGACATTAAAGCTGTGAAAATTGAAAAAGATATGAACTGTCATTAAAAATAACAATCACAAAGAATGTTAACATAACATGTTTTAATGAGAAATAACCAATCATTTGAAGGCTTCCCTGGGGCTGACCCACCTACTCTTTCGCCCACTCACATGCTTATTGCCTAGAGGCTATGTTTCCTCTCCGTGGACAACTGGCTTCCCCAGAGCGAATTATCCAAGCGAGAACGTGACACCAAGACAAAAGCCACAATGTCTTTTATTACCTAACTTCAGAAGTGACCTATGCTGTTTGCATGTCAGGACAGGCTGCTTCTGCTCCATACAGTTGGTCACACAGGCCAGTCGGGAAGGGGCTGCACAAAGGTGGGACTACCTAGAGGCAGAGATCATGAGGGCCACCCTGGAGACAGGCTGCTACAGAATTTTTGCATCTACTTTTATGAGTGAGATTGGCTGTGATTTTTCCTTTTTTATCATATCCTTGTCAGGTTTGTTTATGCTGTTGCATAAAGTAAGCAAAAGAGTGTTCCCTCTTTTGCTGTTCTTGGGGAGAATAGGAAATGAAATGAAAATGAAAAATAAGCATGATAAGGATTTTCCTGAATTTTCTTTTTGCTTGTGTTGGCTTTTATACGTTGTATTGTTCTCTAAATATTTGTTTCTTTCCACTGCATTTTCTAGTTGGTGGGCACAAAATTTTTATTTACATCCTCTTATTACTACTTTAATGGCTGTAAGGTTCAGGCAATGCACCCAATGCTCCTGACATTGCTGATTTGTGCCTACTCTTGTTTTTTCTTGATCCTTCCAATGAGTTTATTAATTTTACTAATTTTTTAAATAAAAGAACTTTGATGTTTTTGATGATTCTTTGATCCCTTACAATGTGTATTTCCTATCTCATTAATTTGTGCTCTCACTGTAATGATTTCCTTCTACTTTGAGCCTAATTTGACAATCTTTTTCTAATTTCTGAGGTAGATGTTTGCTTTCTGGCTCTCAAATTCTCATATTTTCTAGTATAGTTATTCAAAGCAATACATTTCTCTTTTTTTTTCTTGCTGTTCCCCAGAGATATCCAGTGCTAACAATTTGATATAGTTACTTTTATTTTTACACAAATAGGATCCTACCGTATATACCATTCTGCAACCTACTTTGTTTTTCTTTAGGACATATTTTAAATGTCCCACTGGGGAAAGCTGGATGGAAGGACTTACCGTACTATTCTTGCAACTTCCCATGAGTCCCTAAATATTTCAAGAAAAAACGTTTTTGAAAAACTTAAAAAAAAATTTGCACTTTAGAAATATTTGTTTTAATATTTATGTTAAATATTGTTTAATTTAAATAAGAAATAATTTTATATTATAAATATGGAAATAATAAGTAAATAACTGTTTCAAAAACAGTGCCACTTTGGTAACATGCCAATTTCCTCATTCTGTTGAATGGGTTACTAGTATTTTATTGTTAGCATATGATAATTCTTTTAACCAGTCTCCCGTTGATTGGCATTTAGGTTATTTTCTGGTTTTTCAGTGTTGCAGAAATGAGGCAACGGACAAATGGTTGTACTTTTCCTTTGAGTTGTGGTATGGTTTAACAAGCTGAGCACCTCACCTGCTTTGATTGTTCTTCTATATGAGGCCTGAAGTTAAACTTTATGATCTCAGGTAATTGTGTCCAGGAAAGTTTTATGTTAGCAGATTTGCATTGCTTTGTAAGAAACATTTAGTCAAAGCAGACAAAAGTAAATTACTGAAAGGTTTGTTTCTACTCCCTGAAGTTGCCTGTTTTTCCCATCATGATTTCTCCTGGAGGGGGCACCTGTTCACCAGATCCTGCCCATGTGTTGGGAGGAGTCTTTAGGAGGCCTGCATGACCAAGCAGTCTTCAACCTTGACAAAAACAAATTAAACTGTTTGCAAGTTCAACAGAGAGGAGAGAAGAGGCTTCCCCAAGTTGGTTGAAAACATAAGCAAAGGAATAATGAGCTTCTGAAAACAATTGGTTACCACTGTGCAGTGGCGAGGCCTTCTGAGTTGGGCATCCTTCCTATTTGGCAATAGGATTCATCAAAGTTCAGTTCTTCATCCCTATGATGTGCCATCATAACATATATCCATTTTGATATTTATTAATGTAACCAATTTAGGGGTCCCTGCTATATGCAGGCACTGTGGCACAGCTGTTGGGATGCAAAGATAAGTAAGGCACTCTTGGCACCCCTGACAGCCAGTCTGCCCAACCCAGTGTTTCTTAGCTGCTCTTGCAGCCACGGACCCCTTTGAGGATCTGATGAAAACTGTAGAACTAGGGAAAATGTGCATGTGCATATATATACCTAGAACTTCAGAAATGACCTTAGCTAGTACTCCACTCTTGGAAGTCAACCATTAAATCCCTGGCCTCAGGTGAAGATCCCTTGGTCTACTGGCAGTGCAAGGTGGGAAACTGGAGATCCTGAAAGGTCCTCTAGTGAGGAGTGTAGTCATAACTGTAGTACTTCTCATTTGCAAGACTGCATTTTTCTCAAATGAGGTACTATGCTCAGAGAGATTTGAGTAGCCCAAAGCCACTCAGCTACCAGCTGGAAGAACTCTGACCAAAATCCAGGTCCATGATATGTACTTTTTTTGCCAGATGGAATATAGGACTAACATGAAGTGCCATGAACAAGGTTTTAAAAAAATACTAATGTCTATCATACAGAGCTGAAAAGTTCTGACCAGTCATTAGGGTTACCTTTGGATATGGATATTTTTAAATTTTAGAAAGTATTCCTTTCTCTCGTTTTCTCACCTAGAACATATTTGTTCATCAGATTAGTTCGCCCCGTTAAATTATGTAATCCTTGAAGAAAGGGACTGTGGTTGCTCAACTTCCACCTCCTCACTGCCCAGCAAGGCGTCTGGCATAGACAGCACGCACTGTTGAGTGAATGAGAGTTCATTACAGGATGAAAGAGATGAGAGAATAAGCTTCTATTAAATGTGTTCCTCAGCTCACATTCTGCCTTCAGAAATTATCTCTAGGACATGAGAAGTGTTATCAGTTCATTGACATATTACTTTGTTATTCCTGCATTTATTTTCGTCCTCTCCCTTTGTCTTATCTGTGATATTTGATAAGTAGAACCAAGCTGGGTTGAGTCTAGGTTAGATGTTCAACACTAAGGAGTTCTTTCACTTCACATAATCAGAAATTTTCCATGTTACAGAAGAAACTGTAAGCACTAATTTAATTATTTAAATTAGCTGCAGGGTTTGGATAATTTTTAGCTGAAAGCATATTGGAAAAAAAGGAAAAAGCCACTCTAACTTACCATCCAGCCCAAGACAAAGGACAACTTTGGAAGCAATGTGGTTGCTAAAACCATAAATGAATGGTTTAACCCCCTTAAGTCTTGGAAATTATATCTACCCTTGTCAAAAAGGAGTGAGAGAATAAGTCAGTATATCATTTAACCACACCGAACTCCTTGAGGGCAGGGCCCAGGCCCGATCTACCTTTGTTTTCTAGAAAATTGGCACATAGTGAGTGCTCAGTACATTTTTACTAAATTAAATTGGATTTTCCCAAAATGTATACATATCTGTAATGTATGTTTATATGTATGTTTATATGTGTTATAAATATCCTATTTGTGGGCAAATATCCTAAAAGGGCAAGCTGTGCTCGCTATCTTCTCACATACAAACTGTAAAGAGCCCATAGTACTCACTTATGTGTGACTACAGCTTAAGTCAGTTGTGTTACAGAATTCCATCTCATCTGTATATACTCTGGTTAAAGCTACTTTGTATAGTAGCAATTCTTTATAATACTGTCTCTCGAACATTTTCCTAAATAAAAAGGTAAAATGACCTGTTACAATATATACTTAATGTATACTTTTAAACTCTAGCCAGGACTGGAGATAGTTACTACCCTACTTCATCCAACAAGCTTCCCTGTTCCACACAGCCCACCCTCTCAGCCAACAGAGGTGCTGCCACACCATCTCAAGCTCAGTATGGTTGTACTCGGTTGGCTGTTACCCATAGAGCTTTGCTGATGTTGCTGGACAGTTCTGATCCACCATGGCTGACAGAGGTGGGCAGAGAGTGGAGCCAGACTTGCAGCAAAGACGCCGAGGGAGTGTGTAACACGAGGCTGAAATGCCAGGTTTATGAAGGCTCAATGTGTTTTTAAGGAAATGGTTGACAAAACACAGGGTTAAGGGATTTATGGAAGCTGTATTTCTCTCAAATAGTATATTTACTTTTTAGCTTCTTCTAAAACCTTTAGCAGAGATTTTGGTATGCAGTCTTTTTATGATCAGTTAGGTCAAACTGTTGTCTGGTTTCCATTGTGATGTCTTTTTTTGTTGTTCACTGCTAGCTTAATTGCGTGGGGATCAAAAAATATGTTCTATATTATTTAAATTCTTTGAAACTTTGGACCTGTGTTTTATGACCCAGCATTTATTCAATTTTTGTAATGTTCTGTGTATGTCTGACAAGAATGTATATTCTGTGGTCATTATATGCAGTGTTCTGTATGTGTCCATATCTATCAAGTTTGCTGATTGTTTGGTTCATGTCATCTAAATGCCTCCTAATTTTTTGTATCCTTCCTCTGTCAGATAGGGAAGGTGAAAATTTCTCACTACGATTGTGGATTTGTCTATATCTCCTTTAATTCTTTCAATATTTTACTTTGATATATTTGAGGCTATGTTATGAGAATAAGGAATTGTTCTCTCTTCCTGTGAACTGAGTATTTTATAACTTTGAAGTATTTCTCTTCATCTGTGGCTTGGCTTTTTGTCTTAAAGTCTACTTTGATATTAATATAGAGATATTAACTTTATCTGGGTTACACTTGGTATATTTATCTTCCTTTTTACTCTTAACATTTCTATATCTTTATATTTTAGATGTTTCTCTTGCCAACTGCATATAATTTGTCTTTCCCCCTGTCAAGTCTGTTTTTGTGTTTTGATTGGAGCATTTAATCTATTTACATGTATGTAATTCTTGATACGGTTACTTTAAATCTTAACTTCTCATTGAACGTTTTCTCTTTGTTCTACCTGATCTATGTTCTTCTTTCTTTTCTTGCACTTTTTGGTATTGATTGTGTTTTTATTATTCCATTTTACTGTCTATTAACTTGAAAGTCATTCACTATTTATACTATTTTCATAGTACTTACATTATAAATTATAATATACTCTTGACTTATCAAAATCTACAATTACTTGGTTTTTCTAATCCTTTCCTAGACAATGCAAGGACCTTACAGCACTTTTAGTCTATTTACTTCCTTTCCTGACTTACATGTCATTATTTTACTGTCTTTTCTTTTTGGTTCTACAATATTTAAAACCAAACAAAACAGTATTATTGTTTTATGCAGTCAACAGTTATCTAGATTTACCCACTTATTTGCCATCTTAATTTCTTTTTTTAATTGAAGTATCACTGATATACAATTTTATATTGGTTTCAAATGTACAACACAGTGCTTCAGCAGTTACCGCTATTATTAAATCCTCACCCCCTCTAGTGCAGTTACCATCTATCAATGTAGAAAGATGTTACAGAATCACTGACTATATTCTTCATGCTGTACTACCATCCCCATAACCAACTTATATTGTAATTATGAATTATTGTGCCCCTTTATTCCCCTCATTCTCCCTGCCAACCTGCACCAACCCCTCCCCCTTATAACTATTAGTCATTTTTCCGTGTCTATGAGTCTACTGCTGTTTTGTTCCTTCTGTTTTGTTTGTTTTTATACTCCACAAGCAAGTGAAATCATATAGCATTTGTCTTTCTCCACCTGGCTTATTCGCTGAGCATAACACCCTCTAGATCCATCCATATTTTTGCAAATGGCAGGATTTATTTTCTTTTCTTGGCCAAATAATATTTCATTGTGTATATGTCCCACATCGTCTTTGTTCATTTGTCTATTGATGGACACTTAGGTTGCTTCCATATCTTGGCTATTGTAAATACTGCTGCGATAAACATAGAAGTGCATATGTCTTTTTTAATCAGGGATTTTGTTCTCTTTGGGGAAATTCCTGGAAGTGGAATTATTGGGTCAAATGGTATTTCTATTTTTAGTTTTTGGAGGAAATTCCATACTGCTTTCCACAGTGGTTGCACCAAGGTGTAGTCCCACCAACAGTGTAGGAGGGTTCCTATTTCTCTGCACCCTCACCAGCATTTGTTGTTTCTTGTCTATTGGATAGTGGCCATTCTAACTGGTGTGAGGTGATATCTCATTGTGGTTTTAATTTGCATTTCCCTGATGATTAATGATGTGGAATATCTTTTTCATGTGCACGTTGGCCATTTGTATTTCTTCTTTGGAGATGTGTCTGTTCAGGTCCTCTGCCCATTTTTTGATCAGGTTATTTGTTTTTTGGGTGTTGAGGTGTAACATTTTGGATGTTAACCCCTTATCAGATGGGTCATTTACAAATATATTTTCCTATACTGTAGGATGGCTTTTTGTTCTGCTGATGGTATCCTTTGCTGTACAGATTTTAGTTTGATGTAGTCCTACTTGTTCATTTTTTATTTTGTTTCCCTTGCCTGGGGAAATATGTTCATGAGGAAATTGCTCATGTTTATGTCCAAGAGATTTTTGCCTGTTTTTTTCTAAGAGTTTTATGGTTTCATGACTTAAATTCAGATCTTTGATCCATTTCTAGTTTACTTTGTGTATGGAGTTAGACAATAATCCAGTTTCATTCTCTTACATGTAGCTGTCCAGTTTTCCCAACCCCAGTTGGGAAAGGCTGTCTTTTCCCCACTGTATATTCATGGCTCCTTTATTGTATATTAATTGGCCACATATGTGTGGGTTTATATCTGGGCTCTCTATTCTGTTCCATTGATCTATGGATCTCTTCTTGTGCCAGCACCAAACTGTTTTGATTACTGTGGCTTTGTAGGAGAGCTACAACTTTAAGTTAGGGAGCATAATCCCCCAACTTTGTTCTTCTTTCTCAGGTTTGCTTTGGCTATTCAGGGTCTTCCATGATTCCATATGAATTTTAGAACTATTTGTTCTATTTCATTGAAAAAGGCTGTTGATATTTTAATAGGGATTGCATTGAATCTGAATCTGTAAATTGCTTTGGGTAGGATGGCCATTTTGACAATATGAATTCTTCCTATCTATAAGCATGGGATAGATTTCCATTTGTTGGTGTTTTCTTTAATTTCCCTCATGGTGTCTTATAGTTTTCAAAGTATATGTCTTTCACTTCCTTGGTTAGGTTTAGTCCTAGGTATTTTATTCTTTTTGATGCAGTTGTAACTGGACTTGTTTTCCTGTTTTCTCTTTCTGCTCATTCATTGTTAGTATATAGGAATGCAACAGATTTCTGCATATTAATTTTGTATCCTGCAACTTTGCTGAATTCCGTTATTAGTTTTAATAGTTTTTTTGGTGGAGTCTATAGGGTTTTCTATGTATACTATAATGTCATCTGCAAATAGTGGCAGTTAACTTCTTCTTACCAATTTGGATGCCTTTTATCTCTTTGTTTTGTCTGATTGCTGTGCTAGGACCTCCAGTACTATGTTGAAAAAAGTGGTGAGAGTGGGCATCCTTGTTTTGTTTCCAATCTTAGAGGAAAAGCTTTCAGCTTTTTATTATTGAGTATGATGTTAGCTGTGGGTTTGTCATTCATGGCCTTTATAAGGCTGAGGTATGTACCCTCTAAACCCATTTGGTTGAGAGTTTTTATCATGAATGGATGTTAAATTTTGTCAAGTGCTTTTTCAAGCATCTATTGAGATGATCATATGGTTTTTATCTGTTTTGTTAATATGGTGTATGATATTGATTGATTTACAAATATTGTACCATCCTTGCATCCCTGGAATAAATCCCACTTGGTCATGATGGATGATCTTTTTGGATTCAGTGTGCTAATATTTTGTTGGGGATTTTTGCATCTACATTCATCAGGGATATTGGTCTATAATTTTCTTTTTTTGTGGTGTCTTTGTCTGGTTTTGGTATTAGAGTGATGCTGACCTTGTAGAATGAGTTTGGAAGTATTCCCTCCTCTTCTACTTTTTGGAATACTTTGAGAAGAATGGGTATTAGCTCTTTAAATGTTTCATAGAATTCATCTGTGAAGCCATCTGTTGCTGGAGTTTTGTTTTGGGGGAGTTTTTTTTATTACCAATTCAATTTCAGTGCTGGTAATTGGTCTGTTCAGATTTTCTGTTTCTTCTGGGGTCAGTCTTGGAAGGTTGTATTTCTCTAGGAAATTTTCCATTTCTTCTAGGTTGTCTAATTTATTGGCATATAATTTCTCATAGTATTCTCTCATAATTCTTTGTATTTCTGTGGTATCTGTTGTGATTATTCCTTCTCCATTTCTGGTTTTGTTTATGTGTGTACTCTTTTTTTCTTGATAAGTCTGGCTAAGGGTTTTTCTATTTTGTTTATTTTCTCAAAGAAATAACTCTTTATTTCATTGATTTTTTTTCTATTGTTTTATTCTTCTTTATTTCTGTTCTGATCTTTATTATGTCCCTCCTTCTAGTAACTTTTGGATTCATTAGTTCTTCTTTTTCTAGTTTCTTTAATTGTGAATTTAGACTTTTTGGGGGGATTGTTCTTGTTTCTTGAGGTAGTCCTGTATTGCTATATACTTTCCTCTTAGAACTGACTTTACAGTGTCCCACAGATTTTGGGCTATTGAATTTTTGTTTTTATTTGTCTCCATGTATTGCTTGATTTCCATTTTAATTTGTTCATTGACCTGTTGATTATTTAGAAGCATGTTGTTTGGCCTTCATGTGTTTGTAGGCTTTTTTGTTTTCTTTGTGTAATTTTCCTTTAGTTTTATAACATTGTGGTCTAAGAAGCTGCTTGATATAATTTCAATCTCTTTGAATTTATTGAAGCTTTTTTTGTGGCCTGGTATGTGATCTACTCTGGAGAATGTTCCATGTACACTTGAGAAAAATGTGTGTGCTGCTGCTTTTGGGTGGAATGTTCTGTAGATATCTGTTAAGTCCATCTGATCTAATGCATTGTTTAGTGCCTCTGTTTCCTTATTTATTTTCTGTCTGGTTAATCTGTCCATTGATTCTATTGAAGTGGTGTGTTAAAGTCTCCTAAAATGAATGGGTTGCAATCTATTTCCTCCTTTAATTCTGTTAGTATTTGTTTTACATATTTAGGTGCTCCATGTTGGGTGCATAGATATTTATAATGGTTATATCCTCTTGTTAGACTGACCCCTTTATCATTATGTAATGTCCTTCTTTGTCTCTTGTTACTTTCTTTGTTTTGAAATCTATTTTGTCTGATATAAGTACTGCTACTCCTGCTTTTTTCTCCCTATTATTTGCATGAAATATCTTTTTCCATCCCTCCACTTTAGTCTGTGTATGCCTTTGTGTTTGAAGTGAGTCTCTTGTAGACAGCATATAGATGGGTCTTGTTTCTTTAACTATTCTGCTACCCTATGTCTTTTGATTGGTTCATTAATTGTTTTTTGGTTGTTTTATAGCTCCTCTCTGTTCCTTTGTTCCTCTCTTACACTCTTCTCTTGTTATTTGATGGTTTCCGATTGTATTGTGAATAGGTTTCTCTTTTTAAATTTTTTTGTGTATCTAATGTAGGCTTTGGTTTTGTGGTTACCAAAAGTTCAAAGATAGCTTCCTTATGTATAACAACCTACAGCAAGTTGCTGGTTACTCTATTTCAAACACCGTCTAAATGTACTTTTTTCCCCTTCTTCTTCCTCCTCCACACTTTATGTATTAGATGTCATAATCTGCCCTTTTTGTGTATCCCTTGCCTGATTTTGTGTTTAGTTGATTTTGCTTCTTTTGTTTTGGTTTAATTTTGTACCTGCTTGGTAATTAATTGGTCTACTACCTTTACTGTGGGTTTATTTTAACTGGTGAAAGCTATTTAGCTTTAGGAACATTTCCGTCTACAGCATCCCTCTAATGTATCCTATAAGGCTGGCTTAGTCCTGGTGAATTCCTTCAACTTCTGTTTACCTGGAAATTGTTTAATTCTGCTTCAAATTTAAATGATAATCTTTCTAGGTAGAGGATTCCTGGTCCAAGGTTCTTCTGTTTTAGTACATTAAACATTTCATGCCACTCCCTTCTGACATGTCTTGGTGTTGTTTTCCTTGGGTTTCTTTTGTTAGGGGCTCTCTGTATTTCCATGACCTGAGTGTCTATCTCCTTCCCAAGATTGGGGAAGTTTTCAACAATTATTTCCTCAAAGAGACTTTCTATCTCTTTGTCTCTCTCTTCTCCTTCTGGTACTGCTATTCAAATATTGTTTTATTTGGATTGGCCACACAACTCTCTTATTATTCTTTCATGCCTAGAGATCCTTTTTTTCTTACTGTTCCTCAGCTTTGTTGTGTTCCTGTTCTCTAATTTCCATCTCATCAACTGTCTCCTCTACTTGCAGTAAGCTCCTCTTCAATCCCTCCATTGTATATTTTATTTCTGTTACTATATTCTTCAGCTCTGAGTGGCTCTTTTCTTCGGCTCTTCTCTTTGTTGAAGTCCTCCCTGAGATCTTCAATATTTTTCTGCAAATCAGTGAGCATGTTTATGACTTTTACTTTGAAATATTTATCAAGAAGACTGGTGATCTCTATTTCATTTAGTCCTCTTTCTGATGTCTTGTCCTATAGTTTTGTTTAGAACATGTTCCTCTGCCTCCTCATTTTGTCAGGGTTTCTGTGTTTCCTCCTTTGTATTAGATGGATCTGCTATGCTTCCTGGCCCTTTTCTGTGTGGTCTTCTCTTCTTCCCCAGGTGTTAAGTGGCCTGTTCTGCAGTCTTCAGGTCATTTTCAGGTTTAGTTGTATTTGCTGTGTTTTCTTCTTTTATGTGTTTTTGGGAGGAGATTTCCACCTTGCCTTCCTACTCTGCCATCTTTTACTCTGCCCTTCCCCCTACCCCGTGCCATTTTATTTTCTCTTCATTCTTTCCTTATAAGCCTCACCTGGGATAATTTGCCTTTAGTAGTTACTTTAGTGTAAGTAGGCTAGTGACAAATTCTCTCAGATATTGTTTGTCTAAAATGTCTTTATATTCAATATTTTTGCTGGTATGGAAAATGTCTCAGTGTCTCTGGCTTCCCATACCTTCTGTTGGAAAGCTAGCCTGCCATCTCTTTTGAAGGTAATCATTTCTTCTGTGGCTACTCTCAAAGTTGTTTCCTTTAATTTTCAGTTTTTTTGCTGTGATGTTTTTGGGTGTGTATTTATTTAAAATTTTTCCTCCTTGTGGCTTGTAGAACTTCT
This sequence comes from Smutsia gigantea, assembly GCA_032199065.1. Lineage (NCBI taxonomy): Eukaryota > Metazoa > Chordata > Mammalia > Pholidota > Manidae > Smutsia > Smutsia gigantea. Next base: position 220,484 of record JAVSCE010014159.1, read on the forward strand.
TGAAAGCATGCATTGAGGTCTTTCATTTATTTTGAAAGCTTTCAACCTTTTTTTTCTTCAAATAACACTCGGCCCTGGCCTCCCTTTTGTTTTCTTCCCAAACCATATCCTCTCTGTTTTTACTTCCTTCCCATAATCTTAACTCTTTTGTTCCTCCATATTCATTTTGGCAGTTATCTTCTGACCTGTCCTCCAGTCTTGTCTAATTGTCTGTTAAATTTATCCACTGAACTTTTAATACTGTTTTTTCATTTTTTATTTCTAAAATTTCTGTCTGGTTCTTTTTATATTCTCTAATTCTGTGTTAAAATTCTCTTTGTAAGTCTACATATTTGGCAATATGTGTCTAATAATTCCAATAAATGAAACCCTGTTTTTTAAAATTTCCTTTTTTATTGAAGTATCACTGATATACAATCTTATGTTGGTTTCAAATAACAACATAGCTGTTCAACAGTTACCCATATTATTAAATCCTTACCCCCATTAGTGCAGTTACTGTCTGTCAACATAGAAAGATGTTACAGAATCATTGACTATATTCTTCATGCTCTACTACTATCCCTGTGACTAACTTATATTATGACTAAGAATTTTTGTGCACATTTATCCCCTTCCCTGACCCCCAACCCCTCCTCCATGGTAACCACTAGATACCTCTCAGTGTCTATAAGTCTACTGCTGTTTTGTTCATTCTTTTTTGCTTTGTTTTTATATTCCACAAATAAGTGAAATCATGGTATTTGTCTTTCCCTGCCTGTGAAGCCCTGTGTTTTTCATGACCTTACTTGCCTCATTTTAAAAATGTTAAATCCACATGTGCCAAATACTGACTTTACAAAAGTTTGCGGAAATACTCTGAGATCAAGGCTTCCTCTAATGATGATTTAGGTTTGGTTCTGCTAAACACTGGGAACACTAACAATGTGGAATTACCTCAATTCAATTTCAAGAAATGATGGGAAGCCTAGTGGTCATGCCTGGGAGTGCCTATGTGATTCAAGTTCTCCCTTTCTGAGGAAGCCCATTGGAGTTTCAACCAAAGCAAAGGGGATTCACCAGGAACCCACACTGCCACCTCCACTTTGTTGATCTTGAACTCTAATATCTATTCCTTTACACCAAAAGACTGAGAAAAGCATGCTCAGCCTCTCAGCCATCCCTGGAGGAATCAGCAAACACATGCAGGGGAAAGGTTGCCTCATTCCTTAGCCTCCATTATCCCTAGAATTCTGACCCAGTAACTCATTACCTTGGTAGCCATCAGATCCCTTCAAACAGATTTTTTTGCAGGGGTCCAGCTTTTCTAGTTGTCATCAGTGGGAAAGTTGGTCTGAATTGCCCCATCCACTATTTATGGAGGCAGAAGTCCATTTTCCCCTAAGACTCTTTGGTGAGCCAGTTAGAGGAGGTGGAAGAGCCATGAGACTGCTTTTGGACTTTCCACCAATCACAGTGAGGGTGGAGTATGGCCAATTTTAACTCAGCTCAAGAAAATAAAGGGAGGTGATATTATTTGTACTCTTAGTATTGTGAAACAATTCATAGTTATTATGTAACTATATAATAATTCATAATTATTATATATATCGTTTAAATGGGTTTCTCATACTCACAACCAAAATTTCTGTCTAAAATAGACAAAGCAGTATGCTCTCATCCACATTTTTGCCCACAATTTCACCAGATCTTTTTGATTGTTAACTTAATAGGCACAAAATGCTACTTCAAAGTTATTGTTAATTTCAATTTTTTAAATTTACAAATGAGAACAAATATTTTCCTGTGAGTTTGTTTACTAAATATATCCTTGAGTCAGTCATTTCTTCATATTCTATGACCATTTATTAACTGGTGTCTTGATGTTTTTCTCATAAATGAATTAAGATTAAACTTCTGCTTTCATATTTGTTAGGAACTATTTCAGTAGTTCAATATTACTGTTTTTATTTCTATGGTGTTTTTCACTGTACAGATATTTTTAAAAGTTTTGATATAGATTTAAGTAATTCAATCTTTCCCCTTGTAGGTGTTTCTAATGCTGTCCAAGTGTCGTGATTCCTAAAGGGTCTAGTGTAATAAAGCACACAGAAAACCTGAGATTACTTTATTAGGCAATAGGAAAATCTTGGCTGATTTCCCTTGTCTGTAGGACCAGCTTGACATCAGCACCACCTCTGCTAGGGTCCAAGAGCCCCTGTGTTGGGGGTGGGGGACAGTGAGGATCACCGTTTTCCCGGTCATGACTCAGACTGCTCCACCAGGTTCTGCCTGGTTCCAAAGCTCTCTTTCTGGAATATGAGAACTGCTCAGCAGGATTAAACAGCTTCAGCTGGCTTGAAGGGACAAGTTGGCATCCCCTGATATGGATGACTGGCTTATTTCCTTATTTCTCACTGACTTAATAAATTATATTTTGGCCCTTCCTTGACAATTTCTTAAATATGGTACAACCTGAATAGCAGACCCATACAATTATCATTTTAACTAATCCCCACTTAAGCACATAAACAGTATAATTTTAACCTTATAGGACATTTGTAGTTATTTGACAAAAATTCAGTTGCTGAATATTTTATTGGTAATCTACCAAAAAATCCTATTAATGACTGCATTGCTAAATAGCTGGAATCAGGCTTGGTGAATCAGAACTCCAAACTGAGAGAGGTCTGATCAAATGGTTGAACTTGGTTAAGAGGAAATAGAGGTTAAGAGGAAACACTTTTTGCGAGTGTTTTTATAACTTGATTAGTTTTAGATTTATCTATCTTTTTTGAATGCCATTTCAGGAAATTCAGTATATAACTACTTTGTATATAACAAAGTAGTGAAAATTCCACATAAAATATTTATATATACTTAATATTTCTGGACTTTGGTTTATTCCATTCACCTATTACTTTTCCTAAATCAGTATTATGCTTTTAATAACTATAAATTTATAATAACTTTTTTCTTCAGTAGTACAGCCTTCACTCTTATAGTACTTCCTTGTTATTCTCATGTGTTACTTCCAATTAGAATCATTTTGACAAAAAAATTCCTGTTGCAAATTCATTTATGTGATTTTTGTATTGAATTCACAGATTAATATAGGGTGAATTTCATCTGTACAATGTGGAGTTACTCTATTCAACAGTTTATCTCCATTTATTCTATGAATTCCAGTGTATTCTCTAAAATAATGGCTGTTTTCTCAATTACTAATTTTTTATTTGTTCAATGGCAAAATTAATATTTTATTGCAAAAAAGAAAAGAATATAGGATTATGTTGATATAAGAATATGTTGATTCTTAGCATTGACTGTAATTAACAACTTGATGTGTGTCATTTCAGATATTTTTCTATGACTATACACTTTAAACATATGCAGTGCAGTAGACAATCTAATAAAATATTAGTTTTTGTCAGAGCTTATACTATATATTCAGCAATTTTCTTTTTTTTTTTAGTTAAGGTATTTTGATACAAACTCTTATGAAGGTTTCACATGAAAAAACAATGTGGTTACTACATTCACCCATATTATCATGTCCCCCCCACACCCCACTGCAGTCACTGCCCATCAGTGTAGTAAGATGCCACAGAGTCACTATTTGCCTTCTCGATCCTACACTGTCTTCCCCATGATGCCCCCCACACCACATGTACCAATCATAATACCCCTCAATCTCCATCTCCCTCCCCCCCCACCTGCCCTCCCCCAACCCTTTGGTAACCGCTAGTCCCTTCTTGGAGTCTGTGAGTCTGTTGCTGTTTTGATCCTTCAGTTTTGCTTCCTTGTTACACTCCACAAATGAGGGAAATCATTTGGTGCTTGTCTTTCTCTGCCTGGCTTATTTCGCTGAGCATAATACCCTCTAGCTCCATCCATGTTGTTGCAAATGGTAGGCTGTGTTTCTTTCTTATGGTTGAATAGTATTCCATTGTGTATATGTACCACATCTTTATCCATTCCTCTACTGATGGACACTTAGTTTGCTCCCATATTTTGGCTATTGTAAATAGTGCTGCAATAAACATAGGGGTGCATATGTCTTTTTGAATCTGAGAAATCATATTCTTTGGGTAAATTCCTAGGAGTAGAATTCCCGGGTCAAATGGTATTTCTATTTTTATTTTTTTGAGAAACTTCCATATTGCTTTCCACAATGGCTGAACTAGCTTACATTCCCACCAGTAGTGTCAGTAATTTTCTTTAAAAAAATTTTTTTTTAATGCATTTCAATATTTTTTTAGTCATTTAAGCTCTAACACTAGGGTTTTACAAGCTGGTGAACACTTGACAAATTATTTCTCCCCAAGAACTATAATCACACTTCCCAGGCAGCATAAATATATGTTTGAACTAATATGATTATGTATCACTGTTTTATCAATTACATAATAAAACAGTCAAGTATCCAACATATTAGGTTACACAACACAAAAGGTATGTACACCTTTTTTTTGCTATTATTAATGTACAATTACATGAGCAATATTATGGTTACTAGACTCCCCTATTATCAAGTCCCCACCACATACCGCATTACAGTCACTGTACATCAGCATAATAAGATGCTATAGAATCACTACTTGTCTTCTCTGTGTTATACTGCCTTCCCCGTATCACCCCGCCACTACATTATGTGTGCTAATCGTAATGCCCCTTTCTCCCCCTTGTCCCTCCCTTCCCACCCATCTTCCCCAGTTCTCTTCCCTTTGATAACTGTTAGTCCATTCCTGGGTTCTGTGAGTCTGCTGCTGTTTTGTTCCTTCAGTTTTTTCTTTGTTCTTATACTCCACAGATGAGTGAAATCATTTGATACTTGTCTTTTTCGGCTTGGCTTATTTCACTGAGCATAATACCCTCTAGCTCCATCCATGTTGTTGCAAATGGTAGGATTTGTTTTCTTATGGCTGAATAGTATTCCATTGTGTATATGTACCACATCTTTATCCATTCATCTACTGATGGACACTTAGGTTGCTTCCATTTCTTGGCTATTGTAAATAGTGCTGCATAAACATAGGGGTGCATCTGTCTTTTTCAAATTGAGCTGCTGCATTCTTAGGGTAAATTCCTAGGAGTGGAATTCCTGGGTAAAATGGTATTTCTATTTTGAGTTTTTTGAGGAACCTCCATACTGCTTTCCACAATGGTTGAACTAATTTGCATTCCCACCAGCAGTGTAGGAGGGTTCCCTTTTCTCCACATCCTCGCCAACATTTGTTATTGTTTGCGTTTTGGATGTTGGCCATCCTCACTGGTGTGAGGTGATATCTCATTGTGGTTTTAATCTGCATTTCTCTGATGATTAGAGATGTGGAGCATCTTTTCATGTGCCTGTTGGCCATCTGAATTTCTTCTTTAGAGAAGGCTCTATTCATGTCCTCTGCCCATTTCTTAATTGGACTGTTTGCTTTTTGTTTGTTAAGGTGCGTGAGTTCTTTATATATTTTGTTTTTTTTTTAATATAATTTATTTTATTATCATTAATTTACAATTACATGTGCAATATTACGATTATTAAACTACCCCTTCATCAGGTCCGCCCCACCAACCCCATTACAGTCACTGTCCATCAGCGTAGTGAGATGCTATAGAATCACTACTTGTCTTCTCTGAGTTGTACTGCCCTCCCCGTGCCCCCCCAACATTACATCTGCTAATCGTAATGCCCCTTTTTCCCTCTTATCCCTCCCTTCCCGCCCATTTTCCCCAGTCCCTTTCCCTTTGGTAACTATTAGTCCGTTCTTGGGTTCTGTGAGTCTGCTGCTGTTTTGTTCCTTCAGTTTTTTTCTTTGTTCTTATACTCCACATATGAGTGAAATCATTTGATACTTGTCTTTTCGGCTTGGCTTATTTCACTGAGCATAATACCCTCTAGCTCCATCCATGTTGTTGCAAATGGTAGGATTTGTTTTCTTCTTATGGCTGAATAATATTCCATTGTGTATATGTACCACATCTTCTTTATCCATTCATCTACTGATGGACACTTAGGTTGCTTCCATTTCTTGGCTATTGTAAATAGTGCTGCAATAAACATAGGGGTGCATCTGTCCTTTTCAAATTGGGCTGCTGCATTCTTAGGGTAAATTCCTAGGAGTGGAATTCCTGGGTCAAATGGTATTTCTATTTTGAGTTTTTTGAGGAACCTCCATACTGCTTTCCACAATGGTTGAACTAATTTGCAGTCCCACCAGCAGTGTAGGAGGGTTCCCTTTTCTCCACATCCTCGCCAACATTTGTTGTTGTTTGTGTTTTGGATGTTGGCCATCCTCACTGGTGTGAGGTGATATCTCATTGTGGTTTTAATCTGCATTTCTCTGATGATTAGCGATGTGGAGCATCTTTTCATGTGCCTGTTGGCCATCTGAATTTCTTCTTTGGAGAAGTGTCTATTCATGTCCTCTGCCCATTTCTTAATTGGATTATTTGCTTTTTGTTTGTTAAGGTGCGTGAGTTCTTTATATATTTTGGATGTCAACCCCTTATCAGATACGTCATTTATGAATATATTCTCCCATACTGTAGGATGTCTTTTTGTTCTACTCATGGTGTCCTTTGCTGTACAGAAGCTTTTCAGCTTGATATAGTCCTACTTGTTCATTTTTGCTTTTGTTTCCCTTGCCCAGGGAGATATGTTCATGAAGAAGTTGCTCATGTTTATGTCCAAGAGATTTTTGCCTATGTTTTTTTCTAAGAGATTTATGGTTTCATGACTTATATTCAGGTCTTTGATCCACCTGGAGTTTACCTTTGTGTATGGGGCTAGACAGTAGTCTAGTTTCATTCTCTTACATGGAGCTGTCCAGTTTTTCCAGCATCAGCTGCTGAAGAGGCTGTCATCACCCCATTGTATATACAAGGCTCCTTTATCAAATATTAATTGACTGTATATGTTGGGTTAATGTTTTGATCTGTTCCAATGGTCTGTGGGTCTGTTTTTCTGCCAATACCAAATTGTCTTGATTACTGTGGCTTTGTAGTAGAGCTTGAAGTCAGGGAGCGTAATTCCCCCTGTTTTATTCCTCCTTCTCAGGATTGCTTTGGCTATTCGGGGTCTTTTGTGGTTCCATATGAATTTTAGAATTATTTGTGCCAGTTCATTGAAGAAAGCTGTTGGTAGTTTGATAGGGATTGCATTGAATCTGTAGATTGCTTTAGGTAGTATAGCCATTTTGACAATATTTATTCTTCCTAGCCAAGAGCATGGATGATTTCCATTTGTTAGTGTCCTCTTTAATTTCTCTTAGAGTGTCTTGTAGTTTTCAGAGTACAGGTCTTTCACTTCCTTCGTTAGGTTTATTCCTAGGTATTTTATTCTTTTTGATGCAATTGTGAATGGAATTGTTTTTCTGATTCTCTTTCTGTTAGTTCATCATTAGTGTATAGGAAAGCAACAGATTTCTGTGTGTTAATTTTGTATCCTGCAACTTTGCTGAATTCAGATATTAGTTCTAGTAGTTTTGAAATGGAGTCTTTAGGGTTTTTTATGTACAGTATCATGTCATCTGCAAATAGTGACAATTTGACTTCTTCTTTACCAATCTGGATGCCTGTATGTCTTTGTTTTGTCTGACTGCCGTACCTAGGACCTCCAGTACTATGTTGAATAACAGTGGAGAGAGTGGGCATCCTTGTCTTGTTCCCGATCTTAGATGAAAAGCTTTCAGCTTCTCGCTGTTAAGTACGATGTTAGCTGTGGGTTTGTCATACATGGCCTTTTAGATGTTGAGGTACTTGCTGTCTATACCCATTTTGTTGAGAGTTTTAATCATGAATGGATGCTGAATTTTGTCAAATGCTTTTTCAGCATCTATGGAGATGATCATGTGGTTTTTGTTCTTCTTTTTGTTGATGTGGTGGATGATGTTGATGGATTTTGAATGTTGTACCATCCTTGCATCCCTGGGATGAATCCCACTTGATCATGGTGTATGATCCTCTTGATGTATTTTTGAATTCGGTTTGCTAATATTTTGTTGAGTATTTTTGCATCTACGTTCATCAGGGATATTGGTCTGTAATTTTCTTTTTTGGTGAGGTCTTTGCCCGGTTTTGGTATTAGAGTGATGCTGGCTTCAAAGAATGAGTTTGGAAGTATTCCCTCCTCTTCTATTTTTTGGAAAACTTTAAGGAGAATGGGTGTTATTTCTTCTCTATATGTCTGGTAGAATTCGGAGGTGAATCCATCAGGTTCGGGGGTTTTGTTCTTGGGTAGTTTTTTGATTACCGATTCAATTTTGTTGCTGGAGATTGGTCTGTTTTGTTTTTCTGTTTCTTGCTTGGTCAGTCTTGGAAGGTTGTATTTTTCTAAGAAGTTGTTCATTTCTTCTAGGTTTTCCAGCTTCTTATCATATAGATTCTCATAATATTCTCTTATCATTCTTTGTATTTCTGTGGGGTCCATCGTAATTTTTTCCTTTCTCATTTCTGATTCTGTTTATGTGTGTAGATTCTCTTTTTCTCTTAATGAGTCTGGCTAGGGGTTTATCTATTTTGTTTATTTTTTCAAAGAACCAGCTCTTGGTTTCATTGATTTTTTTCTATTGTTTTATTCTTCTCAATTTTATTTATTTCTTCTCTGATCTTTATTATGTCCCTCCTTCTGGTGACTTTGGGCCTCATTTGTTCTTCTTTTTCCAATTTCAGTAATTGTGTCTTTAGACTATTCATTGGGAATGTTCTTCCTTCTTTAAATAGGCCTGGATTGCAATATACTTTCCTCTTAGAACTGCCTTTGCTGCGTCCCACAGAAGTTGTTGCTTTGTGTTGTTGTGGTCATTAGTCTCCATATATTCTTTGATTTCTGTTTTGATTTGGTCGTTAACCCATTGATTAATTAGGAGAATGTTGTTAAGTCTCCATGTATTTGTGAGCCTTTTTGATTTCTTTCTAAAATTTATTTCTAGTTTTATACCTTTGTGATCTGAGAAGTTGGTTGGTAGAATTTCAATATTTTTGAATTTACTGAGGTTCTCTTTGTGGCCTGGTATGTGGTCTATTCTGGAAAATGTTCCATGTGCACTTGAGAAGAATGTGTATGCTGTTGCTTTTGGGTGCAGTGTTCTGTAGATGTCTGTTAGGTCCATCTGTTCTAGTGTGTTGTTCAGTGCCTCTGTGTCTTTACTTATTCTCTGTCTGATTGATCTGTCCTTTGGAGTGAGTGGTGTGTTGAAGTCTCCTAAAATGGCTGCCTTGCTTTTTATTTCCTCCTTTAATTGTTAGTATTTGTTTCACATATGCTGGCGCTCCTGTGTTGAGTGCATATATATTTATAATGGTTATATCTTCTTGTTGGATTGACCCCTTTATCATTGTGTATTGTCCTTCTTTATCTCTTGCTACTTCCCTCGTTTTGAAATCTATTTTGTCTGATACAAGTACTGCAACAGCTGCTTTTTTTCTCCTTGTTGTTTGCATGAAATATCTTTTTCCATCCCTTCACTTTTAGTCTGGGGATATCTTTGAGTTTGAGGTGAGTTTCTTGTAGGCAGCATACAGATGGGTCTTGCTTTTTTATCCATTCTGTTACTCTGTGTCTTTTGATTGGTGCATTCAGTCCATTTACATTAAGGGTGTTTATTGATAGATATGTACTTATTGCCATTGCTGGCTTTAGATTCGTGGTTACCAAAGGTTCAAGGGTTGCTTCTTTACTATCTAACAAGCTAACTTAACTTTCTTGTTAAGTTATTGTAAACACCATCTGATGTTTCTTTATTTCTCTCCCTTCTTATTCTTCCTCCTCCATTCTTTATATACTAGGTGTTTTATTCTTTGCCTTTAGTTAGTATTTGGATGGTCTGCTTTCTTTGCTATGATTTTATTTTCTCCGGTCACATCTTTTTAGCCTTAGGTGTTCTTCCTTCTAGAGCCGTCAGTTTAAGATATCCTGTATTGGTGGCTTATGAGAGGCAAACTCTCAACTTTCATTTGTCTGGAAATTGTTTAATCCCTCCGTCATATTTAAGTGATAATCGTGCTGGATACAATATTCTTGGTTCGAGGCCCTTCTGTTTCATTACGTTAAATATATCATGCCATTCTCTTCTGGCCTGTAAGGTTTCTGTTGAGAAGTCTGATGGGTTTTCCTTTGTAGGTGATCTTTTTTCTCTCTCTAGCTGCCTTTAATACTCTGTCTTTATCTTTGATCTTTGCCATTTTAATTATTATGTGTCTTGGTGTTGTCTTCCTTGGGTCCCTTGTGTTGGGCTTCTGTGGACTGCGAGACTATTTCCTTCCCCAGTGTGGGAAAATTTTCAGTAATTATTTCTTCAAAGACACTTTCTATCCCTTTTTCTCTCTCTTCTTCCTCTGGTACTCCTATAATGCGAATATTGTTCCGTTTGGATTGGTCACACAGTTCTCAATATTCTTTCATTCCTAGAGATCCTTTTATCTCTCTCTGCCTCAGCTTCTCTGTATTCCTGTTCTCTGATTTCTATTCCATTAACAGTCTCTTGCATCTCATCCAGTTTGCTGTTAAGCCCGTCGATTGCTTGTCTGCATTCTTTCCTGACTTCCCTCACTTCCTCCCTCAGCTCTTGCACATTTCTCTGTAGATCCATCAACATGGTTATGACTTTTGTTCTGAATTCTTTTTCAGAAAGACTGTGCATTTCCATCCCTTCAGGCTCCCTCTCTGGCGTTGTCTGGTTGATTTTAGTCTGGACCATATTCCTCTGTCTTTTCATGGCTATAGAAGTGGTCGCTGGTAGTTGCCATGTATGTCAGCTGGGTTCTTTAAGACTTTAAAGAGAAAAAGGAAAAAAAAAGAAAGAAAAAAAGAAAGAGAAGAAAAAACAAGGAACGAAAGAAAACGAAACAAAAAACAAAACAAAACAACAAAAAAAAAGAAAAAAAACGCCCACCGGGAGTAGATTCTGTGGGGATGCTGTAGGTGTCACTGTTGCCCCACTATTCCGCAGCCGTGGCCGCGCTGCCCCGCAGGGCCCTTTATCGCTCTGGCAGGGGTGGGAACGAATAGGAGGCTGTTGATCTCAGTGAGAAGTGTAAGTATGGCTACACTTCCCCCGTCACCAGCTAAGGCATCTGAAACTCCCCAGGACTCCCAGCCTGCTGGGCTGAGTGTGCTGGGGCGATCCTGCTCCTCTGCTGGTCTCCTGTCTCTTTAAGACCACTGAAGAAAGCCTTCGCTTTTTTTTTTTCCTTCCCAGGAGCCGGCTCCAAGCACCCTGGCAAGTTCCCCACTCAGATCCTGCACCCTCTGTCTCTCCAATCTTCGCTACACTGCATGATGTGTGTCAGCACTCCCCGTGCAGATCACCAGGGCGGGTTATTTCACGGGGTGTACTTCCACTCCCTCCCGGCTCTGAACCTTCTCCTCCCGCCGGTGCGCTGGGGTGGGGGAGTGCTCAGGTCCCGCCGGGTCACGGCTCCATATCTTACCCGCCTCGCGGGGTGCCATGTCCTCTCAGGTATAGCTGCAGGCTGTGCGCTTTCCTGTGTATTCTGGTCTCTCTTTTAGGAATAGTTGTATTTGCTGTATTTTCATGGATATATATAGTTTTGGGAGGGGATTTCTGCCGCCCTGCTCACGCCGCCATCTTCCTGGAAGTCTGACTCTATGTCTTTTGATTGGTGCATTCAGACAATTTACATTTAGGGTGATTATTGATAGGTGTGTACTTATTGCCATTGCAGACTTTAGATTTGTGGTTACCAAAGGTTCAAGGGCAATTCCCTTACTATCTAAGAGTCTAATGTAACTCAGTGTGCTATTACAAACACAATCTGAAGGTTCTTTTTTTTTCCTCCTTTTTCTTCCTTCTCCATTCTTTGTGTTATGAATCATATTCTGTACTCTGTCTATCCCTTGGGTGACATCTATTTAGTCTTAGGAATACTTCCATCTATAGGAGTCCCTCCTAAATGCACCATAGAGGTGGTTCGTGGGAGGTAAATTCTCTCAGCTTTTGCTTATCTGAAAATTGTTTAATGCCTCCTTCAAATTTAAATGATAACATTGACGGGTAGAGTATTCTTGGTTCAAGGCCCTACTGCTTCATTGCATTAAATATATCATGCCACTCCCTTCTGGCCTGTAAGATTTCTATTAAGAAATCTGATGATAGCCTGATGGGTTTTCCTTTGTATGTGATCTTTTTTCTCTCTCTAGCTGCTTTTAAAAGTCTGTCTTTATCCTTGATTTTATTTATTTTTTTTTATTTTTTATTTTTTTTTAATATAATTTATTTTATTATCATTAATTTACAATTACATGTGCAATATTACGATTATTAAACTACCCCTTCATCAGGTCCCCACCACCAACCCCATTACAGTCACTGTCCATCAGCGTAGTGAGATGCTATAGAATCACTACTTGTCTTCTCTGAGTTGTACTGCCCTCCCCGTGCCCCCCCAACATTACATTTGCTAATCGTAATGCCCCTTTTTCCCTCTTATCCCTCCCTTCCCGCCCATTTTCCCCAGTCCCTTTCCCTTTGGTAACTATTAGTCCGTTCTTGGGTTCTGTGAGTCTGCTGCTGTTTTGTTCCTTCAGTATTTTTTCTTTGTTCTTATACTCCACATATGAGTGAAATCATTTGATACTTGTCTTTTTCGGCTTGGCTTATTTCACTGAGCATAATACCCTCTAGCTCCATCCATGTTGTTGCAAATGGTAGGATTTGTTTTCTTCTTATGGCTGAATAATATTCCATTGTGTATATGTACCACATCTTCTTTATCCATTCATCTACTGATGGACACTTAGGTTGCTTCCATTTCTTGGCTATTGTAAATAGTGCTGCAATAAACATAGGGGTGCATCTGTCCTTTTTCAAATTGGGCTGCTGCATTCTTAGGGTAAATTCCTAGGAGTGGAATTCCTGGGTCAAATGGTATTTCTATTTTGAGTTTTTTGAGGAACCTCCATACTGCTTTCCACAATGGTTGAACTAATTTGCAGTCCCACCAGCAGTGTAGGAGGGTTCCCTTTTCTCCACATCCTCGCCAACATTTGTTGTTGTTTGTGTTTTGGATGTTGGCCATCCTCACTGGTGTGAGGTGATATCTCATTGTGGTTTTAATCTGCATTTCTCTGATGATTAGCGATGTGGAGCATCTTTTCATGTGCCTGTTGGCCATCTGAATTTCTTCTTTGGAGAAGTGTCTATTCATGTCCTCTGCCCATTTCTTAATTGGATTATTTGCTTTCTGTTTGTTAAGGTGCATGAGTTCTTTATATATTTTGGATGTCAACCCTTTATCAGATACGTTTTTTATGAATATATTCTCCCATACTGTAGGATGTCTTTTTGTTCTACTGATGGTGTCCTTTGCTGTACAGAAGCTTTTCAGCTTGATATAGTCCCACTTGTTCATTTTTGCTTTTGTTTCCCTTGCCCGGGGAGATATGTTCATGAAGAAGTTGCTCATGTTTATGTCCAAGAGATTTTTGCCTATGTTTTTTTCTAAGAGTTTTATGGTTTCATGACTTACATTCAAGTCTTTGATCCACCTTGAGTTTACCTTTGTGTATGGGGCTAGACAGTAGTCCAGTTTCATTCTCTTACATGTAGCTGTCCAGTTTTTCCAACACCAGCTGCTGAAGAGGCTGTCATCTCCCCATTGTATATCCAAGGCACTTTTATCAAATATTAATTGACTGTATATGTTTGGGTTAATGTTTGGATTTTCTATTCTGTTCCACTGGTCTGTGGGTCTGTTTTTGTGCCAATACCAAATTGTCTTGATTACTGTGGCTTTGTAGTAGAGCTTGAAGTCAGGGAGTGTAATTCCCCCTGTTTTATTCCTCCTTCTCAGGATTGCTTTGGCTATTCGGGGTCTTTTGTGGTTCCATATGAATTTTAGAATTATTTGTTCCAGTTCATTGAAGAAAGCTGTTGGTAGTTTGATAGGGATTGCATTGAATCTGTAGATTGCTTTAGGTAGTATAGCCATTTTGACAATGATTCTTCCTAGCCAAGAGCATGGGTTGCATTTCCATTTGTTAGTGTCCTCTTTAATTTCTCTTAGGAGTGTCTTGTAGTTTTCAGAGTACAGGTCTTTCACTTCCTTTGTTAGGTTTATTCCTAGGTATTTTATTCTTTTTGATGCAATTGTGAATGGAATTGTTTTTCTGATTTCTCTTTCTGTTAGTTCATCATTAGTGTATAGGAAAGCAACAGATTTCTGTGTGTTAATTTTGTATCCTGCAACTTTGCTGAATTCAGATATTAGTTCTAGTAGTTTTGGAATGGAATCTTTAGGGTTTTTTATGTACAGTATCATGTCATCTGCAAATAGTGACAATTTGACTTCTTCTTTACCAATCTGGATGCCTTGTATGTCTTTGTTTTGTCTGATTGCTGTGGCTAGGACCTCCAGTACTATGTTGAATAACAGTGGAGAGAGTGGGCATCCTTGTCTTGTTCCCGATCTTAGATGAAAAGCTTTCAGCGTCTCGCCGTTAAGTATGATGTTAGCTGTGGGTTTGTCATATATAGCCTTTATGATGTTGAGGTACTTGCCCTCTATACCCATTTTGTTGAGAGTTTTAATCAGGAATGGATGCTGAATTTTGTCAAATGCTTTTTCAGCATCTATGGAGATGATCATGTGGTTTTTGTTCTTCTTTTTGTTGATGTGGTGGATGATGTTGATGGATTTTCGAATGTTGTACCATCCTTGCATCCCTGGGATGAATCCCACTTGATCATGGTGTATGATCCTCTTGATGTATTTTTGAATTCGGTTTGCTAATATTTTGTTGAGTATTTTTGCATCTACGTTCATCAGGGATATTGGTCTGTAATTTTCTTTTTGGTGAGGTCTTTGCCCGGTTTTGGTATTAGAGTGATGCTGGCTTCATAGAATGAGTTTGGAAGTATTCCCTCCTCTTCTATTTTTTGGAAAACTTTAAGGAGAATCGGTGTTATTTCTTCTCTATATGTCTGGTAGAATTCAGAGGTGAATCCATCAGGCCCAGGGGTTTTGTTCTTGGGTAGTTTTTTGATTACCAATTCGATTTCGTCACTGGTGATTGGTCTGTTTAGTTTTTCTGTTTCTTGCTTGGTCAGTCTTGGAAGGTTGTATTTTTCTAAGAAGTTGTCCATTTCTTCTATGTTTTCCAGCTTGTTAGCATATAGATTCTCATAATATTCTCTTATGATTCTTTGTATTTCTGTGGGGTCCGTCGTGATTTTTCCTTTCTCATTTCTGATTGTGTTTATGTGTGTAGATTCTCTTTTTCTCTTAATGAGTCTGGCTAGGGGTTTATCTATTTTGTTTATTTTTTCAAAGAACCAGCTCTTGGTTTCATTGATTTTTTCTATTGTTTTATTCTTCTCAATTTTATTTATTTCTTCTCTAATCTTTATTATGTCCCTCCTTCTGGTGACTTTGGGCCTCATTTGTTCTTCTTTTTCCAATTTCAGTAATTGTGTCTTTAGACTATTCATTTGGGAATGTTCTTCCTTCTTTAAATAGGCCTGGATTGCAATATACTTTCCTCTTAGAACTGCCTTTGCTGCGTCCCACAGAAGTTGTGGCTTTGTGTTGTTGTTGTCATTAGTCTCCATATATTCTTTGATTTCTGTTTTGATTTGGTCGTTAACCCATTGATTAATTAGGAGAGTGTTGTTAAGTCTCCATGTATTTGTGAGCCTTTTTGATTTCTTTCTAAAATTTATTTCTAGTTTTATACCTTGGTGATCTGAGAAGTTGGTTGGTAGGATTTCAATATTTTTGAAATTACTGAGGTTCTTTTTGTGGCCTAGTATGTGGTCTATTCTGGAAAATGTTCCATGTGCACTTGAGAAGAATGTGTATCCTGTTGCTTTTGGGTGTAGAGTTCTGTAGATGTCTGTTAGGTCCATCTGTTCTAGTGTGTTGTTCAGTGCCTCTGTGTCTTTTTTTTTTTTTAATATAATTTATTTTATTATCATTAATTTACAATTACATGTGCAATATTACGATTATTAAACTACCCCTTCATCAGGTCCCCACCACCAACCCCATTACAGTCACTGTCCATCAGCGTAGTGAGATGCTATAGAATCACTACTTGTCTTCTCTGAGCTGTACTGCCCTCCCCGTGCCCCCCAACATTACATTTGCTAATCGTAATGCCCCTTTTTCCCTCTTATCCCTCCCTTCCCGCCCATTTTCCCAGTCCCTTTCCCTTTGGTAACTATTAGTCCGTTCTTGGGTTCTGTGAGTCTGCTGCTGTTTTGTTCCTTCAGTATTTTTTCTTTGTTCTTATACTCCACATATGAGTGAAATCATTTGATACTTGTCTTTTTTCGGCTTGGCTTATTTCACTGAGCATAATACCCTCTAGCTCCATCCATGTTGTTGCAAATGGTAGGATTTGTTTTCTTCTTATGGCTGAATAATATTCCATTGTGTATATGTACCACATCTTCTTTATCCATTCATCTACTGATGGACACTTAGGTTGCTTCCATTTCTTGGCTATTGTAAATAGTGCTGCAATAAACATAGGGGTGCATCTGTCCTTTCAAATTGGGCTGCTGCATTCTTAGGGTAAATTCCTAGGAGTGGAATTCCTGGGTCAAATGGTATTTCTATTTTGAGTTTTTTGAGGAACCTCCATACTGCTTTCCACAATGGTTGAACTAATTTGCAGTCCCACCAGCAGTGTAGGAGGGTTCCCTTTTCTCCACATCCTCGCCAACATTTGTTGTTGTTTGTGTTTTGGATGTTGGCCATCCTCACTGGTGTGAGGTGATATCTCATTGTGGTTTTAATCTGCATTTCTCTGATGATTAGCGATGTGGAGCATCTTTTCATGTGCCTGTTGGCCATCTGAATTTCTTCTTTGGAGAAGTGTCTATTCATGTCCTCTGCCCACTTCTTAATTGTATTATTTGCTTTCTGTTTGTTAAGGTGCATGAGTTCTTTATATATTTTGGATGTCAACCCTTTATCAGATACGTTTATTATGAATATATTCTCCCATACTGTAGGATGTCTTTTTGTTCTACTGATGGTGTCCTTTGCTGTACAGAAGCTTTTCAGCTTGATATAGTCCTACTTGTTCATTTTTGCTTTTGTTTCCCTTGCCCGGGGAGATATGTTCATGAAGAAGTTGCTCATGTTTATGTCCAAGAGATTTTTGCCTATGTTTTCTTCTAAGAGTTTTATGGTTTCATGACTTACATTCAGGTCTTTGATCCACCTGAGTTTACCTTTGTGTATGGGGCTAGACAGTAGTCCAGTTTCATTCTCTACATGTAGCTGTCCAGTTTTTCCAACACCAGCTGCTGAAGAGGCTGTCATCTCCCCATTGTATATCCAAGGCTCTTTTATCAAATATTAATTGACTGTATATGTTTGGGTTAATGTTTGGATTTTCTATTCTGTTCCACTGGTCTGTGGGTCTGTTTTTGTGCCAATACCAAATTGTCTTGATTACTGTGGCTTTGTAGTAGAGCTGAAGTCAGGGAGCGTAATTCCCCCTGTTTTATTCCTCCTTCTCAGGATTGCTTTGGCTATACGGGGTCTTTTGTGGTTCCATATGAATTTTAGAATTATTTGTTCCAGTTCATTGAAGAAAGCTGTTGGTAGTTTGATAGGGATTGCGTTGAATCTGTAGATTGCTTTAGGTAGTATAGCCATTTTTGACAATATTTATTCTTCCTAGCCAAGAGCATGGGATGCATTTCCATTTGTTAGTGTCCTCTTTAATTTCTCTTAGGAGTGTCTGTAGTTTTCAGAGTACAGGTCTTTCACTTCCTTCGTTAGGTTTATTCCTACGTATTTTATTCTTTTTGATGCAATTGTGAATGGAATTGTTTTTCTGATTTCTCTTTCTGTTAGTTCATCATTAGTGTATAGGAAAGCAACAGATTTCTGTGTGTTAATTTTGTATCCTGCAACTTTGCTGAATTCAGATATTAGTTCTAGTAGTTTTGGAATGGAATCTTTAGGTTTTTTATGTACAGTATCATGTCATCTGCAAATAGTGACAATTTGATTTCTTCTTTACCAATCTGGATGCCTTGTATGTCTTTGTTTTGTCTGATTGCTGTGGCTAGGACCTCCAGTACTAAGTTGAATAACAGTGGAGAGAGTGGGCAGCCTTGTCTTGTTCC